>OMLC01042644.1:0-28740 GCA_900302585.1 Regalecus glesne | reverse complement strand
GGACATGCATATCTGTGTGTTATATAGTAGCCCTGCTATAGTTTTGAGAAGCTCATATATCAGCCTTTGTGCAACCTCTGCTGCTGTAGATAGACACCTCTGTCCGCCGGTGAAAGGTACTATCAGATGGTCACTGGCGGGTATACAATTGCACGTAAGAACTCATGTGAACATGTTATACTCACCTTTTATATTTTTGTATAGCACTCAGAGCTACAATCGTAAAGACTGACATGTGAACAAGCATCCCGGTTGAGAGCCTCTAAAGCTGTTGTTTGTAAGTTGACAGCTGATGTACAAACATCCAAATAATGATGATTTTGCAGTCGCTCATTCACTTTCGTGACCACGGATGTCAGTCTGTTGAATAAAAACGGTCACCTCTGGGATTACAGCTTTGAAAAGAGAAGGATGTTTTAATATGAAGTCGCAGAAGATCACATCAATGTTGCTCAACGGTAGTTGGCGCAGCAGTGACACCAGCCTAATATTTTACAGAAAAACGGAGCTCTGATCATATTTCTTCAGAGTTGCAGCTTGGCAGATACTCACTGGTTTTACCCTTTTACTCAACCGGTATGAAGCCGATGACCATTTGGCAAGCTTTTGACACCAAGTGCGACTTTGGTTCATCTCAGTTGGAGCTGTTTGTTGGTTTGTTTGTTTGTTTTTCCTTTTATTCGAGTTGTTTTTCGGCTAAGTGGTTTATTTGCTTTTATATAACTCACAGATTAATAGATGATTTTGTGAACCTTCAAGGTAGCTCATGAGCACTTGCGGCAGACATTTTAAAGCCAACGGCAGAATATTTTTTTCCGCACAAATTTAGAAAGTGTTGTTCTTTCAGGGGTGCAGGCAAAGGTTTTGGTTATGCTACGGGACTGAGAAGCGTTCGGAACTGAGACCAAATTTTGTAAGGTGGTTTTTCTACTAATAAATGTTTGTGCACATATTTGATATTCGAAACTGGGTAATTTATAACAAGCTATGTTAATATTTGGCTAGTTTAAGACTTTTTAATATTTTTGTATGCAGGGTGATTCCGCTTCTTGGATGGTGTGTCCAAGCCAATAAACATTTTACTGTTCTTAAATGCCAATGTGGTTTTACCTGGGTTCATCTATGAGAGGGACCCCGACGTCAAATACACTTTGTATGATAGTTTACATTTGCTCAAAGCACTGAAATGGAACACGCCCTGTGAAGGATTTCCATGTTTGGCCAAAAACAACATGTTGCTTAATGCACTTCTTTGTCAGGGTCGGAGAAACACCCAGCATGGCCTCCCATAACATCCCCAGCCAATCTAAAGGGGGGGGATTTACTAAGTATCAAATCAGCATAGCTCAGGAAGTATGGCAGTAATCGAAAGATTGGTGGTTTAATCCCCGGCCCTTACAGATAGTGTGTTGACGTGTCCTTGAGCAAGGCACTCAACCCCTAACTGCTCAAGCCCTGAGATGGAATGGTGACCCATTCAGGGTGTTTCCTCGCCTTTCACATACTGAGTCCTGGGATAGGCTCCCAGCATAACTCCGCGACCAGACTTCGAATAAGTGGTTGACGAGGGATGGATGGGGTATATTGACTTGAAGGTATCTCAGTGCAGTTCTCACAAGCAGGGAGGTAGATTAACATGAAGATCAGAGTTTAACAAGTGAAGGAGATGCCATATTTTCAGATATGAAGGGATTTTTATTTCTTTTAGCAGAGAGAACCTTTTACAAGTCACTGTGTTTACATGTTTTTACACCCACTGGCCATGGGATGCTGAGAGAAATCTTGGGCTCATTTTCAGAAGTGTTGCTAATAAATACACCAGTTGACATTTTAGGGACTTGCACTACATCATCTACACCTCATCAGTACCTCTTCACTATTGTGTAAATCTGCTTCGTACTTCCAGTTTATTCTATTTAAGATGAAGAAAGTAGAGAAAATATTCTTTTTATATGTGATCTGTACAGACCTCTGTGGGAAACACTTTCGAGAACTGGGAGGATTACAAAGAATGAATAATAGTTTTTCTGCAGAAAGATATTTTCTTACTTCTTTTTTCAAATGCAGGCAACATTCAGACTCTGTGGTGACTGATGCAGGGAGGTTGTTGTGTCTATGACATTGCTGATGTTAGCTTTTTTTTATAAATGGGAACCAATATGATGTGTTCAATAAAGCACTTGCTGTTGTACAATTTTATTTGGAAATCCTCATGGATACTGTGTGTCATTTTATTTATTCCCAGAGATAAGCTAAAGTGTTCAGAGTCAAAAGGCAAAAATCACAACCCCGCATTGCTTAATGCAGACACACTGAAGGGATGTTTTATTCAAATGTGACCATACAAAATGACCATCTTCTGAAGAGTTATAGGAGGTATAAATAAAATAAATGATTCCCTTATCAGTCCCGCAAGGGGAAATTTGGATTTCTCTGCATTTTTGACCCAACCTATTGCATAGGAGCAGTGAGCTGCCAACATATGGCACTCGGGGAGCAGTTAGGGGTTAAGTGTCTTGCTCAAGGTCACCTCGACATGTTGTATGCAGGACCGGGGATCCATCCTGCAACCTTCCGATTGCCAGACAACCGCTCTACCCACTGAGCTATGCCGCCCCTTATGTATGGTGGTGCAGCCATTAGCAACTTCACAGCAGGAAGGTCCTGGGTTCTAATATCCCAGGTCCATTCCGTGTGAAGTTTGAATGTATTCCTCATGTCTGCATGGATTTCCCCCAAAACATTAAAAACATGGATGTTAGGGTTAATACTCCTGCCTGTTCCCCTGAGCAAGCCAGTAAGGAAAATAATGAGTTGGACCCAGGGCACTACAGCGGATCACCTAAACAGTAGGGCAGGTAACAACAAATTCCATAGTATGAATCTCTGACAAATAAATAAAGTATAAATAATAAAGTGAGATAGGTTGTGGGTGAGCTCAGTAGTCAGTATGTTCTAGCTGTGTGTGGGCAAATAGACATTTCACATTCCCAGTAAAGGGAATTCAGCGCAGAAACAAACAAACAAAACCAAAAAAAGATTCCCTTACCAGTCCCTCAAGGAGAAATTTGGATTTCTCTGTGTTTTAATCCATCCTATTGAATAGGAGCAGTGAGCTGCCAAAATATAGCAGCTCGGGGGAGCAGTTAGGGGTTCAGTATCTTGCTCAAGGACACCTCAAGATGCTTTCTGCAGGATCAGGGTTTGAACTTGCAACCTTCCAATTGCCAGATGACTGTTCAACCCCCTGAGCTATGCCGTTTCATCCTAATCCTGATACGTGTCTTTGATTTGTTATTTGACATAATCCTGCTAAACTCAGATCTGAGAGGGAGGGGCATGTAGCGCTTTCATTTTAAGTAAAACAGGCTATATTAACATTGGACAGTCGACCATGAACCGATTTGATAGACATTGCCCCAAAAGACTGAATGGCATTGCTTATAAATTTGAATCTGTCCAACTCTGGAGTTATTAAACATTACGATGTTACTTTGAACTGTAAATTGTTGCAGGGTGCATGAAGCTGAGGTTCAGCTCATTGACACAGTCTGATTTGTGGGCAGTGTCGAGCCTAAATGTGAGATTTGTTGTGCTGACATATTTCGCATCCCCAACAGAATATGTACCCCATGGACGCGACGCTTCCGATGTATTCGAAGTTCTCTGAGGGTTTTCTTACCTGATTTTAACTATTTTGAGATTATTTATACTTTTCTGATCTCAGATTATCAGAATATCTTTGCAAATAAAACATTGTGCTTAAATTAGATGACTTGCAACTGGTAAAACACGTACCTTCAATGGACGTTCCTTGTAAAGCCATTGTGATAATCTAAAATACTTTTAAACGGTTTACTAAACCGAAAAACGTACTTAACTCACTTCCAAATTTATGTTTATATTTTGCATTTCTTTACCTAAATTGATTGAAGTGTCAGCTCCCCCCCCTCCATGTGATCACATTGCGTCACCGTGACGCCGCATATATATAGAGCACGTATCGTTTCGGGGATGCAGAATTCGACGTCACATCCACTCCTCAATCGTGGCTTTCTTTCTTGGGAGACAGTCGGTCCTCAGAGAGGACGGAGTGCAAATGGAGACTGAAGTCTCCAAGCTTCTGGAGCGACGAGCGGCATTACTGTGTCCGGAACTCTCGGTAGAGTTAAACCTCACTTTTTAAGGAGTCGTTGTAGCCACACGTGTCGAGTTAAAGTGTCATCTTTGGACTTCTAGAGGAGTGGAAAGGCGGACTGCTGGGCGTCCTTGTCACTTTTGGGTCCACACAGAGCCTCGTAATCCAGCCGTGTTCCTCATCTGACCTCAAACCGGCGACTCTTGCGAGCGTGGAAAGTGACCGAGTTGCTCAGTTTTGAGGGTTCTTTGTTGGGACTTTTGGCATCAGGGGAGGCTACAATGCCAGGGAAGCAACGCTAAGTAAAGGGCTTTTGTCAGCTGCATCAAGAATGCGAGCGGATGGCTAATATCGTCCTCAATGCATAGCTTATTTACTCACGGCCAGCTCCCACTTTTTGGGGGACATTCCAAAATGAAGTTGACACTGCAGCTTATTTTTTTGTGGCTTCTGCTCACAAAAGGTAAGGCTTCTGAGAAGAGGAGCCACAGGAAGACCGCGTTCTCACGAACCCCCTCCCAGGGGTGGGTGTCTAACAGAACGCAGCACACTCTGAGCGTCAAGCCCAAAGCCCCTGAGAAGTCTCATATGCTGACCCTGGGTAGTGTGAGCAGCTCCCACTCAGCCGGCCATCATGGTAGCATGCATTTGGACCAGGATCAAAGGGCAGGGCTGAATCGAAGGGTGATGCAGAACAGAAGAGGGCAACAGATGAGGACTACCGCAAACCAGGGCTCTGTGTCGCAGGAGCCCGGCGTGGCCAACCCAGAGAGGAAGAGAACTCTGTCTCCTCCGTCCAGAACGGCCATGGGCTCTGCTGGCTCTCTCAACATCCTGGCCAGCTTTGCTGGGAAGAACCGCATCCTAGTCATCTCGTCCCCGCATGAGTCAGATGGCTACTACCGCCTGATGATGAGTCTCCTCAAGTCCGACGTGTACTGTGAGATGGCCGAGCGCCACATGCAGCAGATCATCCTGTTCCACCAGGAGAATGAGGCTGGAGGGATGGTGCGAAGGGTCTCCAATCAGGGTCAGGTGACAGAGGAGCCCCTGGACCCTGTGCTCGTGCCCAGGTTGATGAGTTTCCTCAAGCTGGAGGAAGGCAAGTTTTCCATGGTGCTGGTGAGGAAGAACCTCCAGGTGGAGGAGAGGTACCCCTATCCGGTCAGGCTGGAGGCCGTGTACGAGGTGATGGACCAGACTCCGATTCGTAAGTTGGAGAAAGCCAGGCAGAGAGGGTTTGTACAGAGGTGCAAGGCAGCCGGAGTGGAGGGTCAGGTGGTGACGACGGACACAGATGGACAACAAAACGCCACTTTGGGAAAGACGCCAGCTAAGGAGACGGCGATGGTGAGGGCAGCGAATAGGCCCATCCAGATGCCTGTGGTCACGATCATTCCTGTCACGACTCCAACCACGAGGACCACAACCAAGTCGACCACAACTACAACTAGAAGACCCCGTAGAACCACAACAAAAGCTATCACGACAACTAAACGCACACTGCCTACGACCACCACTAAACCACCGACGACTACAGTCATGACCACAACCACGACCAGAAGTCCAACCACCACCATGCCCTCGACCACAGCCAGCTTGACTACTCCAGCTCCTGCCAAACTCCAAACCGAAACATGGGACACAGATCCCCTATCGACCAATGAGGACAACGTCTTCCACACCACCAACCGTGAAGGTGACAGAAACCAAAGAATCACAGACCCCAGCGGCCGAGAGATGACCCCGGGTGAGACCGAGGTCACTGAAACCACGTTAGATGAAGGTGAGGAGGAATCGGGTGGGGATCATAGCCACGGAGGGAAGAAAGTGGTGGACAGTGATGTGGAGCTCATCTCCATGACCTCCAAGAAGGGGAGAAAACCCACAGAGGGTCAGCAGAGGAGGAAACACCCCAACAAGCCAAACAGAAAGAATAAAGCAGAGAAAAAGAGAGCAAAGCCCAGCAAGGAGGGTACCACCAACCTCCGGGGTAGGAAGAGTGGAAAGAAGGGAGTCCTCTACCAGGAGAAGCACGACGGTGACAGGTCAGCAGCAAAACAGCCCAAACCTGCCTCGCCTCTGGCCTCCTTCTTCGGCTCTTTCGAAAGACGGCGGAGGCTGCTGGTAAGTGTTGCTTTTGTCTTCCACCTCTGTGTGAGACTCACACGGAGCTCAATCACTGTGTTCAACGTCACTACCAGACACGTCTGTTTGAAATGAAAGACAGGTCTCAGCATTTCCCTCACTCCTGCCAAAAGGAGGATGTTTTGAGATGCGTGATTAGAGGCGAGATCCTCGTCTAAAGTTGAATAGGTTCACCTGCGTAGTTTACAGCTTTATTAAACACCCCTGTTTGCAAAGAACAACTGCCCAACTGCCTTCCCTGTTTCCAATTTTCCACCATCTGCAGGTCATCACCACCCCGAGTGAGGAGAACCGCATGTACACCCAGCAAAGAGACGAATACCTGGAGAATGTGTGCGAGATGGCCGTGCGAAAGCTCTCTATTATCACCATCTTTGGCTCCTGGGACAACGGCACCATGAAAATAGATCACTATCAGCTGGGTAGGCCGCCATCGGCAACATTTCTGCCAGCAATCATCTCACCGTGCTCAGAAAATGTGTCCTGGTTATTATTCCTCATGGGTGTTTTCACACACAGAGCAGGACCAGGCTTTGAAAGGGGTGCCGAGAGAAGACCTAACCAATGAGGTCCTCATCAAAGCACTGCGGGAGGAACTGGGGATGACGTTCAACGACTACTACATGGTGTTGACCGACTTTGACATGAAAGCCAAGGTTGGTGTCTGTTGATCAGAGCTGTCACCAATGCAGCAGGAGCACCTCATTTATAATCATTGGTAGTGATGGACGTGTAGAGGAGACCCACCATCTTTAGCATTTTTTTGCATCATGCAAAAGACAATTTAGTTCCTTTATTTTCCTTCCCAGTTCACATATTCTTGGATATTATTTTTGGAATCGTAGACATGTTTTCTAAATGTTCTCATGCATGCAGACCATTCCCATATAATGCTTGCATGCTGTGTGGTTTTGTGGCAGTATCCTGCCAAGTCAAATTTTATTCTGAAAGGGTGACTGATGAACCACAATAAACAAGTCTTGAGTTTGGACCCTGTGACCGATTCCTGTAGTCAGCTTTCCCCGTTTCTGGCACGATTCATTTAGCCAATTGCTGCTATTTATTCTATTCTATTCACATTTTATGTGTTCTTATGCTTGTTCCTCGCAGCAAGAGTATGAAGTGCCGATTGCCATGAAGGCCGTGCTGGACTACATAGACACCTTCTCCTCACGCATCACTGAGATGGAGGAGCAGAAGACACAAGGTGTGACGTGCAAGAAAGAGGACAAGTCGAGATCCTTGGAAAACTTCCTTTCCCGGTAATGAATCTCCAACAGGGTATTTTTGGGGTTTAAATCTGTGTACGTGATTAATAAGGGATGACATTCATATTGTTGATGTGCCCCCTTTCTCACCAGACTTGTGTTAAAAATCCACTTCTAAGCATATATTAGGTGAGGATGCGCAAGCATACCCGGATAAGTCCACAAATGTGTGCAGCGCACTTGGATTCATGAGTCTTGTCCCATTCACTACCTGTAATATCGATGGAATGATGAGATGACAGGGACTTTCCAGAGCACTACTCATCTTCCTATTATTCATCCATTGGTTTGAGTTGGCTGGATGCTATGGTCTATTGTCATGCTGAAAGATGTAATTGGCATGTCCTGACCCCTGAGTGAAGGTCAACGACCGTCCTCAACTGTACTGACGATGACCACCTCACCCCTTTAAAAAGCTCAACTTTACTTTTAGAAGACCATAGTTATGTAAAGGTGGCTGTGTCTTGTCTTATAGCATAAATAGGATTAAATTTTCCTCTTCGTGGAATCTAGTGTGTGTTGTACCTCCTGAAGGCATCACCCTGACCTGTCAGGAATATGCCAAATGAGTTTGGTGTGAATAGACCGGTCAGGATAAGCCAGACACAGTCCTTCCGTTGTTTCTCGGAGTTGCCGTTTGCCTGCTCACCCCACATCCACCAGGGGATATTTCTCATGAACGTCCACCCTTCCTGGTAAAATTGCCCATGGAGAGATGGCACATAGTGATGGTATGCAGGTGCCGTGATTCCTAGTCCTGGGTTCAAATTCAGTCCCAGGTCCTTTCTGTGTGGAGTTTATATGTTCTCCCTGTGTCTCTGTGAGTTTCTTCTTGGTGCTCCAGTTTCCTCCCATCATCAGAAAGACATGCATGATAGGTTTGATATACCTGTCTGTGCCCATGAGCAAGGCAATAGGAAAATATAACTAGAGTTTGGTGCCTTGGTTCTGTAGCTGCCCACTGCTCTTATACAATAGGGTGGGTTAAATGTACATTTAGCACCTGATGATGGGGGATTAGCTTTATCTATGCTTCAAAATGTAAATACTTATGCAAGAAGCACAAACTCTGCATGACTACAGCTTATAAAGAGGTGATCACACCACAGCAGGACCAGGTTAGTTTTCCATGTATAAAAGTGGTTGCTAGTCACTTTATCCTAATAGGACCGCAAGGGGTCTGGTTTAATTGGTTTCCATTTCCTCCTCTGAGGTAGTAAACATTGAAAGAATGTCTTTTGTTCTGCATGGGCTGTCGGGGGCACTCGGTGGGTTCTCACAATGATGTGTTGATACTTATGCAAACATGGTAATGGAGGCTGACCCATCTGTACCTGGCTGCTGTGAGTTGTCCAAGGCAAAAAACAAGTCCTGCTTACCTTCAAGATGGGATGCAAACTTAAACTCTGTGTTTTTGCTTGTCAGTCAGCAAATGGATGGATGGATTTTTTCTAAGGATAGCAGGCAACTGAAGTTATTAGTTGACATCTTGGGTTAAACCTGTTGGAGCGTCATCCTCTCTGCACATCTTGGCTATAAACTGAAATCGTCATCATTAGTGTGTAAACTTCCTGCAGCTCTCTCTGTCCCCTTTCTCACTACGTTTGTCTCGTGTGTCTTTGGCAGGTTTCGCTGGAGGCGACGGTTGTTCATCATCTCTGCCCCCGATGAGGAAGAATGGGCCTATCAGCAGCAGCTCTACAGCCTCACCAGTCAGGCCTGCAATCTGGGTAAGCTAACAGCCCCCCCCCAAAAAAAAAACAACAACCCCCCCAAAAAAACTACAACAGCAGACTAGAGATTGGGCTATGTTGTCCCGGTCCCTCAAAATAGAGGTTGAGGGTAGTTAGTGGCATCTACTGTAGCTACTTTGTGCATTTTTGGCAGTGGTTAGCACTGTTGCCTCACAGCAAAAAGGTGTGAGTTCAAATCCCATCCCATGTTCTTTCTGTGTGGAGATTTCATGCTCTCATCATCAAAAAGACATGTATGTTAGGGTTACTACTCCTCCCTGTGCCCCTGAGCAAGGCAGTAGGGAAAAGAAAAAGTCGGTCCCCAGGCCCTGCAGCTGCTCATTCCTCCTGTACAATAGGATGGGTTAAATGCAGGGAAGACGTTTATGTGAATGTATTATGACAAAGGAATAACGCTTCTTCTTCTTTAAGAGTTGCAGCTTTTTTCAGCCTGACACTGCTCTGCTGTTTGATACCGGAGATGGAGATATTCAAGTCTCCATGCGGCTCTTGTTAGAGAACCCGAGTTGTTTCAATAGAGTGAAGAGGTTGTAGGTGAAGGCCCGTAATGGCCAGTTAGATATTTCTCGATGGCCAAACTCTGGCCCCTCGCGGGTTTGTCTCGGCAATGTCACACCCCTGTGTGAATGTGTTCAGAATGTGAGACTACCCCTCGATCTCACTGCACAATGGGGAATGTTATACAGAGAACAAACTGAACTGCAGTTGTTCCGTGTGTGTCTACAATTTACCTGTTTTGTAACAGGGAAGATCTGATAAGTGGTTGAGGATGCGGCCATTTGGATGAAAAGATGAATTTATACATATTTTGTCATCATGGCTAGACATCCAGTCCTGACATTGATTTATTGTGATCCTGTGCTTTGGTTGGACTGCCGGCAGAATTCCTTGCCATGTCTCATGTTTTCACTCTTGAATACATTTTTTGGTATTCCAGAGGTCTGGACTTGACAATATGAAAAAGAAGCTGACATTTATTGTTCGGCAGAGGCACATCCACTAGATCGAAGGCTGATCAGAGTTCAGATCGTATCCTCATTGTGACTGCATTATGCTTGAACCGGCGCCTCTCATCTGGTGGGTTAGTGCAGATTGAAATCAGCTGTCTCTGGAGGGTCTTGTGAGGCATACGAAGAAATGAATGTCAGACTGGATTTCATAGAACTTGACGGGATATTTATGGTCTCTTTCTTCAGGCGTTGTGTCCTCATGTGGGAATTTGGCTTGCGTGTGCTGCAGTGCATTCAGAATGCCAGAGCTTTAAAAACGTTGGAAGCAAACATACCCTTGCACACTGCAATATAATACTAGAGCGTTAACAAGGTGCTGCAGCGCATAACACAGCTGAAAGTCCCTCAGGGTCTCTTATTTCTATTCGAGGCATTGAGCATAGTTTCAAATGCTTTCTAATTGTCTCTGAGTAGTCTGGTATTGATTCCATCTTTGAGTATTGTGTTGTCTTTTGTTGCAAAAGTGTGGCCTGACATTGTGTACGCAGAGAACCGCCATAATGACAAATCACTGGAGAGAACAACATCCGTCACCAGTCGAGAGGGATGTGACAGAGAAGGCTGGCATGGAAGGAATCAACAGACAATCTATGGTTTGGCTGAAGCCCGCCTGGATTTTATTCTTTGGGGAAGGGAGAGAGAGAGAGCGTTGAAGTGCTCGAGCTAAGATAGGAGCCTCGAGAGATTGCTCAGAATGTTTGGCATTCACTCTCACGCCTGTTGGTGAAGAGAATGCGCGTAACCACAATGACTGCCTATGGACTGATGAGAAACAGGCTGTGAACTGCTACAAACTGTTCCGTTTACAATAATCTCTGCTCATTAGGAGCCAGGGAGAGAGGTCAGAAATTGGAAACATTCACCATTGTTTCAAAGGTTGCAGGACTGACTGTCTGGTTCGGCACACCTCTCTATAGGTCCGCTGACATGCTGCTAGATTCGGCCTACGTTGGGCATGGAAGTCTGTGCTTTATGAGTCCTGGCTTATTGGAATACCGCACTGACAAATGAATCCAAGATATTCCTGGTAAGCACAGGTCATGAAAATCCAGATGTACTCTGGGCTTCTTCATTGGAAAAGCACTTCACAGCATCACTTGTCTTTTCTCCTCCTCCAATGTGACTGGCCTCCAGCATCTGTTTATGTGACTCAGAAGACTTATAAGTTAAGGTCTTGAAACTCTGGGCAACGCTTCCAGCAACTGGAGGCGATTGGTCAAAGATGTGTTCAGATGCTTTCAAGTTACAGCACCCTATGGTATCACATGAAGGTCTTGTGTAGTCGATTTACAGTGTTCATGTATACAGCTGCTGTCTGTCTCCGTCTTTCAGGTCTACGCCACATGTCCGTGTTGAAGCTAGTTGGAAAAGAAATGGACTTTATGGGCGGAGTTCTGGAACTTTATCCAATCAATGGTGAGTTTTTCTGTCATTATTCACCCTCCATGCAATCGCTAGAGCATCTGTATTGTCTTCACTTGGCCACGTCATTTTACCATAAACAGATGAGCTGGCTGCAAAATAACTTTAAACCCTTTTGCTTTGTAGGGAGCTCCACTGTTGAGAGGGAGGATCTCTCTGCCATGCTGGTGAGAGACATCAGGAACTACTTCCAGATCAGCCCAGAGTACTTCTCCATGCTGCTTGTGGGCAAAGATGGCAACGTCAAATCCTGGTACCCATCTCCCATGTGGTCCATGTCCATCATTTATGACTTGGTGGACTCCATGCAGCTACGTAGACAGGAGATGGCCATCCAGCAGTCCCTGGGGATGCGTTGCCCCAATGACGAATACAGTCACCATGGATACCATGAACAAGACCCAGACGGATACGGCCACCGTGGATATGGTTACTAAGGGCCTTTGAAGATGCTGTGATTAATATGGATAAATGAAGCAAGTAGTAGTTTGACATGTCTGGGTCAGCCTCAGGTCAAATAGTTATTAATAGCCTTTATTGTTATGCACTTGTTAGGATTAAGGACCATATACACTAGATAGGTGCGGTTACAGCATAAAGCCAAGTGAAATAGTTTCAGGGACGTTATTGAGAAAAAAGCGTACTGAATTTATTTTCTCATACTTTTCTAATTAATTTGTAAGTCATTGAGTAGTCTTTTTAGTCTTGTGCAGCTTTAACAGGCTGGTATTCCCAGCCCAACCAAGAAAACACAAAACCTTATTTAGCAGATTTCTTTGACTGAGTTTTGGTGTGTTCAGACCAGAGCCCATGATGTTATTTTTTCTATATACCTTCTGTGTTGTACACCTCCTCCGTTCATCCCCTTCCAGAGACTGTTCCATTTAAATTGGTATAAAGGCAAGTGTATTTGTAATTCAGGCCCTTATGCATTAATGAATATTATCGATGTGCAAGATGCATCTTCTGGATGCGCTGGGACGCATCTTCAGTGATGTAAACTGGGGTCCTTGGTTCTTTTGGGGTCTCTCAACATCCCACATCTTCACCCAAGTGATCCTATTTTTATTTTGGGTATGGCTGATCTTTAGAAATTTCAGCAGTAATTTGTTTGCAGTATCCAGTAATCATGTGAAATTAAAATTCCTTCAATTATGAATGATAGATTCTTCATATTTTGACAAATGTCCAGTCAATTGCCCTTTTATGTATTAACTCTCATTGCAGGGGTTTCTAATTTTTAATAAAATGTGAATTTACTGTAAAAATTGATCTCCAGTTGGGTACATATTTGAATGCAGCAATGTCTGTATGTCCTTCTTTTCTCTCCCTACTGCACCAATGCTCCTTCCACCTCTGTTTCTACAACTCCAACCAGCAGATGTTTGGGGATTTTGGAAAGCTCAGCCACTATTTTTGCATTACTCTAACTTGATTGTTGTGTTATTGCATGCCTGGCAAAGTAATGGCATGAATGGAGCTGGCGGGTTGACCCTGCCAATGATCTCTGTATAGACCTGGGCATGTATTTGGTGACACTGAAAAATCCACCAATAATAATAATATTAATAATAATAACTACATTATAAAAACAACAATAGTTACATTACAGGCATTTGACAGACGCTCTTATCCAGAGCGACGTACAAGTGCAATGGGTCAAGGTACAAAACATACTGGAGCAACAGCAGAAGCTAGATAACAATCCTACTGCTATCATAGGACACAACATCAACAAAGGCACTTCAACCAAATCAAAACTAAAAATAATTATATTTAGTGATAATAACAATAGAAATAAAGAAACAGACAAAATGAGCAAAGTTGCAATAAAAGAAGCTTGCATACAAATGCAAATTTAATCGGACATACAACTTGTTGAGATAACATCCCTAACGCAAACTCTGCTCTCTGCCACTATCGCGAGATTTCCCCCAAAGCGGAAGTTCTCGTCATCTGACAGGTCATGTGACTCGCCGCCTTGACACTTGCAAGACATGGCAAAATAATCCACTCTTCAAGTTAAGTCTGTTGGATATCTTGTACATCTCTGTCGAGTCGCAATAAGCCGTGTGAAGGGATGCAGAACGTAATAAACTCAGTGAAAGGCACAGCTCTGGGGGTGGCCGAGTTTCTCACTCCGGTCCTGAAGGTAAGCGAGCTTAGCCACCTGATCAGTAGCTGTAGCATTTTAACCGAGCCGCCGTCTACGCACGGGCGAAATCGACGAGCAACGTCTGTAACACTATCGACATCTAAACTAACTTGGTCAAATGATCTCTTATTGCTTAACATTTAATTTGTTTGCTTGCTTCTTATGAGTGGATCTGTCAACGGGGTTGTCCACCTGTCGGATTGTTCACTGGAGACTGACGCTGGGTGTATCTATTCCCATGTGTTGCCCGTATGGATATTTATGCTGTGTTCATTCATCGGGATTTTACTTTTTAACTACAGGAAACAAAATTCAAAGAGACTGGCGTTATTACACCAGAAGAGGTGAGAATGTCATCAAGCAATAAGTCTTTATTAAAACAAAGTTATACTTTGGTATATAAACTCAAAAAACTGCCTAAGATAACCCTTCCCAAAAGCTTGGTTTGTATGTGATAACTCCACATGACACTTTTCTGTTTGTCTCGTATTAGTTTGTAGCTGCTGGCGACCACTTGGTTCATCATTGTCCAACGTGGAAATGGTGAGATCCTATTTTTCCTGTTACAGACTTGTATTTGAAACGGCCATCACTTGTATAGTAATGTGGCCAGTTTTCTGTGTTGTAATTGGTGTGTTTGGCTTTATTGCGAGGGGTTTCACAGACACCTGGGTCAATACTGTCCGCAAACAATGTAGGTTTGTGTTCATTTCAACCTCTGGTACAAGAACACACAGTACATGGGTTGTAGTAATGAAAACTGTTTAAAACAATAGTGTTTGCTTTCAGTCACTCAAAGGCTGATTTGGTTTTCAAACACTTTTCTTTCATTGACTTAAATGGCATAAAGTTCTAACCATATGTCAAACCACCCTTATCTGAAACTAGCATAGGATATAAGTTCATGCTGTCTTATAAAATTAATGTGAAATGCATAGAACTTACAGGTGTAAACACAATTATACAACTCTCACTGTAAATCAGGTTCATTAGTCAATTATACATCCGCCCATCCATCCATTGTCAACTACTTATCAAAATTTGGTCGCGGGGGGCTGGAGCCTATCTCTGTTCTCATAAAGTGAAAGGGGTACACCTTGACGCGCTTCTCTGCAGGTTCGAGGATTGAACCTGGAACCTTCCGATTGCCAGACAATTGCTCTACCCACTTAGCCATGCTGCCCCCTAGTCAATTATACAAACTTTTAAATAATAAAAGATTCCCTTATCAGTCCTGCAAGGGGAAATTTGGATTTATCTGTATTTTAACCCACCCTATTGTATAGGAGCAGTGAGCTGCCAACTTATGGCGCTCAGGGAGCAGTTTAGGATTCAGTGTCTTACTCAACATGCAGGACCGACATGCAGGACCGGGGATCGAGCCTATAGCCTTTCGATTGCCAGACGACCGCTCTACCCACTGAGCTATGCCGCCCCTAGCACCTGTTTACAAAAATCAAATCAAAGAACAAACGCCCCGTTAGGGTAACAACACTTAACCAGGGCCTGTTTGATATGGGCTTTCTCTTCCTCAGTATTTACGGTTTGACTCGCACTACCCTTTGGAGCATAAACTGGGAGTCATCATGACTCTGTACCACCGGGCTGACAACCTCCCCACCTATGTAGCGGCTGGGGAGGGAGAGAAATCCCCTATTAAACAGGCCCTGGTTAAGTGTGGTCACCCTAACTGGGCGTTTGCTAAAGCCAGGAAGCCTCCCAAACAGTGCTCCAGCAAAGTGGGGGAAGCCCAAGCACAGACCAATAGTGATTCCGTATGTGGCGGGAGTGTCAGAACAGTTGAGACGTGTATTTTCCAAACATCGCTTCTCTGTTGCTTTCAAACCCCTGAAGACAGAGTCAAAAGTTGGTCCACCCATCGGACTGGGACCCCGGCACAAACAGAGTAATGTAGTGTACGCTGTTAAATGTCGCGAGGACTGTAGTGACTTGTACATCAGGGAGACCAAACAGACACTGGCTAAGAGGATGCAACAACACAGGAGAGCCAACATGTCAGGCCAGGATTCTGTGGTCTACACCCATGCACAGGCTAGTGGACACTCATTCAAGGATGATGATGTTCACATCTTTGATAGGGGGGAACACTGGTTTCAAAGGGGGGTGAAAGAGACCATTTATGTAAAGAGGGAACGACCATCATTGAATAGGGATGGTGGCCTGAGAGTACATCTGTCAGCGTGTTACAATGCCACGATTGCAAATATTCCCTGTAGGGGTTTTCCAATAAAGCCCTTCTAAATGACTATGTGGGAGTCTATGTGTTCCCAATAATCCAGAGGTGTCTTCCAAAGTTGTCTTGGGTCAAAAATGCAGAGAAATCCAAATTTCCCCTTGCGGGACTGATAAGGGAATCCTTCTTCTCCTTCTTAAATACTCTTAATTCCGAAATCTCCTGACTCTTCAAACTGACAACGTCTTGACCCATCTTGAGACGTCTTGACACGATCAGAAAACATTGAGACTCCTCCTTCTCGTGTCATCCAAATCATAATAATGCCCTCAGCTACAGCAAATCAATAGCCCAAAACTCTTAAAGCTGAAGGCAATTATATCTCAATACTGACACAATCCATCAAAGGTAGTGGACCACAAATAAGAAATCTGTCGCGAATTAAGTAGCAAACTCAAAAATAACTTATGACCTTAATCAATTATTAACACATGAGATAGACTATATGGTACCTATATTCCCCAATCCTTGGTGAATGGTGCTCATTCCCACTGATTGTGCAGTTGATGACCGAGCTTGCATATGAACCCAGGCTATTGTTGTGTGGTATTGTTTATAAGGGGGAGAATGCTTGCAGTCAGCTCAAAATAAAGATGTCACCTGTTTGAGTGACGAAACATTTCTGAATAAACCTCTGATCCAGTTGAACTGATTCACCTCTTTTTGTGAACATTTTAAATAGCTCAACTCAACTAATAGTTCAGGTGGTTTCTCCAAATTCAACAAAAAATGCTGCTTTTAATGACTACTGCAGTCTCAAAATTATCCAACCCCCTCATGATAAACATCTTTAGTACTTGGTAGAGCACCCTTTAGCTGTTATGAACTGCTGCAAACATGATGCCTAGCCAGACACCAACTTCTGGCAGGGTTCCTGAGGAATCTTAGTCCATTCCTCATGGACAAAGGCCTCCAGCTCACTAATACTCTTGGGTTTGTATGGTGCAACCGCCTTTTTCAAATACCACCAAAGATTTTCAATGGTGTTCCATTCAGGTGACTTCGATGGCTACTCTAGTATCTTCCAGGACATCACCTGAAACCAAGCCTTAGTGGACTTTGGGGTGTTTTTGGGATCATTGTCCTTCTCGAAGGCCCAATGAGGCCAAACCTTCAGTTTCCTCACAGATGATATGACATTTTCTCCCAGGATTTCCTGATACTTGATTGAATCCATCTAGCCCTCCACATGCTGCAGGTTTCCAGTGCCAGAGGAAGTGAAGCAGCCCCAGAGCATCACTGAGCCACCACCACACTTCATTGTAGGCAGGGTGTTCTTTTCAGCGTATGCTTCATTCTTCTTCCTCCAGATGTACCGCTGATGCATCGGCCTTAAAACTTCCAATTTTGTTTCCTCGCTTCACAGAACAGAATCTCCCAAACCTCTTTGGCTTATTTGTATAGTTCAGAGCAAATTGGAGCCGACTTTTCTTGTGCCTTTGGGTAAGTAATGGTGTACGTCTTGGAGTTCAGGCATGGAACTGTAGAAACCGGAACCTCAGTGCCTGCTGCAACCAAGTCTTGTTGCAGGTGTTTTGCAGTCGGTTGAGGGTTTCTTACTACTTGCCTTCTCAGGACTCTAGTGGCAGCTGTTGATGGATTCTTCTTTCTGCCACGTCCAGGTAGTGTAGCCACTGTTCCTTTAACTTTAAACTTTCTAACTATGCTTCTAACTGTATTTCTAGGAAAATTCAGTGCCTTTGCTATAGCTTTATATACTTTTCCTTGTTTGTGCAAGGCAATGATCTCTTTGAACTTTTTTGACAATTCTCTTGACTTAGACACATTTCTAACATGGAATGAAATATCACAGTCAACAGTCCAGATGTTTGAGGCCTTCTATCTCAAGCCCACCAGATGCAACTAATGAAACCGTTGATTGGTTGCATCTGGTGTGCTTGAGACCCTACCTGATTTATAAAAGTGTGCTCTTATGAGGGATTCTATTCAGGGGGTTGAATCATTTTGAGACTGCAGTAGTTATTAAAAGTAGCATTTTTGTGTCGAATTTGGAGAAACCACCTGTAATATTACTTGTGTTGAGCTATTTAAAATGTTCTTGTTTGATTTATTTTTCGCATTTTCGTAAACGACTGCTAGTTTTTACATTTGACTAATAAATCTGATTTGCAGTGGGTGTTGAATAATTTGGATTGCAGCTGTATATTAGAATGTATTTACAGGTGCTTATTGACCTGCATCAGATTATCAATATGGCTATTGATCATGATAATAAGACATATTATCGGCATTTAAACCTCGGTGATCACCTAAATGATCATTTGCCTCCTAGCTTTGTAAATTGATCCTAATGTGTAACCTAAACTAGAGGTGGCCAACTAGATTCAGAAAGGGCCATTGTAGGTGCCGGTCTTTGTTCCAACCAAGCACTTAAACACCTGATTGTATTTAGTCTTTGCTAAGGACCTTGATTGGTAGTCTCAGGTGTGCATCTCCTCAGTTGGAACAAAGACCTACACCCGCACCAGCTCTTTCTGGATGTAGTTGCCCATCCCTGGTCTAAACTTTACATACTATCTTCATCCAGGGCATCAGGAGAAGAGGCCAAGGTGAAGCCATATTTGCCCCAGGATAAACAGTTTCTCCTAACACGCAATGGTAAGCAAAGAACAGACACTGCAGACTTCCCCTTTGTAGCTTTAACCAGTGACACCTGGAAAGGTTTACTTAATACTTCCCCAAAGAGCAGTTTGTTCTCAGTGCAATATTTCGGTACAGCATAGTCTAATCAATATCTGTGAACACAAAGATGCTCATTCCTCCACACCAACTTGTCAGTAACTAAGACTTCAGCTTATGTCTTCAAGATATCCGTTCTGAAAATTGCTTCATTGGGCATTAATTGGAAATGGTCATTAAAGGAACTGATAGCAACCTAAGGCTGTTTTTTTTTTTGAGGGGCACATAGCATCACCTGTTTTCTAAATTCTGCAGTTACTTCTCTGTTCCTCACTTATACTCACAGTTCCCTGTTACAAGCGTTGTAAACAGATGGAGTATTCAGATGAGCTGGAGGCCATCATAGAAGAGGATGATGGAGATGGAGGCTGGGTGGACACCTACCACAACTCAGGTACGTCACACAGTATTTCAGTAAGGGGTTAAGGCACCTGTGTTCAGTGCATCTCTGCCTCATAAGAAATGATTCCCTTATCAATCCTGCAAAGGAAATAGATAGAAGGCATGTTAGTCACCACAGATGTGTGCAGATTTGAGTGAACACGGCTTAACATGAACTATGGAAAAATCTGAGATGTTTCCTGGACATTTTTAATTGAAAGCTCCTCATTGTTTTGTGACTGAACTCACTTGAAATGTTGCTGGTCTCAGTGGGAATTAATCACATTAATTATAAGGGGTGGCATAGCTCAGGAAGTAGAATGGTTGTCTAGTAGTTGGAGATTGGTGGTTCAATTTCCGGCCCCGACAGAAAGCTTGTTGAGGTGTCCTTGAGCAAGACAATGAACTCCTAACTGCTCCCCGAGTGCGACGCTGCAGTTTCACTCACTAGCATTTGATAATAGATGTTGCTTATATACCTGTTTGGAACTGTTGGATTCCTAAAAACATCCCAAAGCAGGAAATCATTATCGAGAGGTCAAAGTAAACTTAGAGTGGTTGAGTCACCCTTTGGGCCCCAATATCAAATGTATTGGTCCTTCTTAAACTTTCAAACTATTAAATAGTTGAGAGTACAGATTCTGGAAGTCTAACTAATGTCAATGCAACTATTTTCCTTTTGTTTTCTTAAGGAGTGTTAGGGGTTACAGATGCTGTACAAGAAATCTCTTTGGACAATAGGGTGAGCCTCATTAATCTCTACAACCCCTAACTTGTGACATATTTTAACTGTATTTGCATTTCAGATGCTTTAGACTTACTGTTCCCTTGAACATTGTCACTTTCAGATGGAAAAACCCAAAGCTTTCATCCTTGTAACTGATGAAGGCATTTTCCCATCCACAGATAACAAGGCATCAAAAATGGGTGTTCAAAATGTTCAGTAGGGATGGAGTCTTTCAGCTCTCTTCTCATTTTAGGACAACATGAATATGAATGTCAATTCTGGAGCTTGTGGCAACACCGACGATGACGATGAAGATGGAGAGGCGGCCGATATGGAAGGTACTGCATCCTCAGAATCTAACAGCATGCGCTCAGTATTTACCCTCACCAGTAATTAAAAGCAGTTGCTTGGTGTTCCACAACATTTCCGCAACAGAATTCAAAGGGGGCATGAAAATGTTATGACTCTCTCTTTGACACCCTCCTTTCAGAGTATGAGGAAAGCGGCCTATTGGAAACAGATGAGGTAAGAAATACTTTGGTGGCTATAAAGTAACGCGTTGCGTGATCTTGTTTCAATCTTCACTAGTTAGTCCATTATCTTGTGTTTGGTGTTCTCTTTCTCACTTCAGGCTACATTGGACACCAGTAAAATGGTTGATTCCTCTAAATCCAAGGCAGAAGCTGGCAGTGACGATGCCATTCTCCAGACTAGAACATATGACTTGTACATCACGTATGATAAATACTACCAGACTCCTCGACTCTGGCTCTTTGGATATGATGAGGTACCCGTACCCACACGCATAGATCTGTAAGCATATAAAGTTATAGTCCTGAATATTTAGAAGGTTTGCATCTTCAGTATAGCATCTAAGTGCCGAATAAGGCTTGTAGAAAGCAGATGTAACCAACCCAACTCTCAGTAGACCTTGACCAACCGATACAACGTCAGTAGTTAAAACTGCGGTTCATAACAAATAATAATTGTTCCCTTATCAGTCCTGCAAGGGGAATTTGCAATTCTCTGCATTTGACCCATCCCATTGTATAGGAGCAGTGGGCAGCCACCATATGGCACTGGGGAAGCACTTAGGGGTTCAGTGTCTTGCTCAAGGACATCTCCACATGTGTTCTGTAAGACCGAGGATCGAATCTGTAACCTCGTGATCGCCAGAGGACCGCTCTACCCACTGAGCCCCTTCAATGATGTTTATTTGTTGTTTTGCGGTGGGATCGAGGCTCATGTAACATCACTAATGACTTCCATTTCCAATGAGCACCGCAGGAGTTTTTAGCACTCAAACACCACTGCGTTAACCATGTGTCACCAGTCTTCCTTGTTTTGATTTGTCCTTATTCCCATTGCTCACCAACAGAGATCAACATTGAAGTAGAATAACACACACCCCCTTGACATGATCTTTGGGATTTTAACTGTAGAGACTTTAAAGGCCAGCTTCTTAATCTTTCTTGTCAGGCCAAGGTGAAAATCTACTTGCAACCTTCCTTTTTTGGGTTGATCATAGAGGTCTAGATGGCTGCTTGCTGTTCTAATTCAGAGTAAATGTACTGATCTGCCCTTGCTGCTTCTAAGCTGCTTGTTTAACATGGTATGAAAATATTCTGTCTTTGGTCTCTTTTTGTTCCAAAGTCCACACAGGCTGTGGCAGGTCAGAGTTGTAGTTCAGTAAATCGGTTAAAAAAAGGATCATTAGGAATATGAAACTTCTGGAAACTCCAGCTTAGAAATGGTTTTGTTCAGAGATCGATGGGGTAATTTAAGTATTAAGTTTGGTTCATGGGAAACTTGTCTGGCTTGGCTTTAAACGACTTCAAATTCGTTCTTAAAAAGTGTATAGAAAGAACACTTTGGATTAACTGACTGCAATTGTACAACATGGTAAAACGAATGAACTCTATTTGCATGTTGCAGATGCTACAAATTCCAGAGGCTAGAATAAAAAGGGCCAAAGATGCACTATACGTTTTACATTCTTAGCATGGTGAGGAAATCTTGTTAGGTTGGCACTTGAGGAATTTTCATCTTGATTTTACCACGTAATACTTCCCTTGTATTTTAAGCTAGGTTTCTCCTTTCTTTAAAACACATTCGAAATCACTTTAAGGCCAACATTGTCCTCTAGCATTGTCCTTTTTGACATCCTATAGGACAGACAGCCGCTGACGGTAGACCAGATGTATGAAGACATAAGCCAGGACCATGTGAAGAAGACTGTTACTATCGAGAACCACCCCCATCTTCCCCCTCCAGCCAT
The DNA here is from genome assembly GCA_900302585.1 of Regalecus glesne. Taxonomy (NCBI): domain Eukaryota; kingdom Metazoa; phylum Chordata; class Actinopteri; order Lampriformes; family Regalecidae; genus Regalecus; species Regalecus glesne. The sequence goes on along the minus strand of OMLC01042644.1, from coordinate 6,505 downwards.
GTGCTCCGTCCACCCCTGCAGGTAAGGCGGACCCCACCTGCTATCACAATTATACACACTTCATATTCATTTCCCATCCAAAGAATGGATTTTCACATCATCAATGAACCAGTATTAACTTTCCCATGTCAACATTCACATAGATAACTGTCACCCAACTCCAGACAGTGATGTATTTTAGCATTACAGGCACAAAACACAACTGTTAGCCTTAGTCAAATCTTTAACTAGCTTGATTGTCCATACCACAGAAATAGGTGAATCGGTTCAACTAGATCAGAAGTTCATTCAGAAATGTTTCGTCACTCAAACGGATGACATCTTCAGTCTGAGCTGACTGCAGCATTCTCCCCTTATAAACAGTAAATCGATACCACACAACAATAGTCTGGTTTCATATGCAAGTCGGGTCATCAACTGCACATTCAGTGGCAATGAGCACCATTCACAAAGGATTGGGGAATATTTGCAATCATGGCATTGTAAGATGATGACAGATGTACTCACACCCCACAACCCCTTTTCAAAGACGGTCGTTTCCTTTTTAGATAAATGGCCTCTTTAACCCTGCGTTCCTCCCTATCAAGGATGGGAACATCATCCTCTTCAATGAGTGCCCACTACCCTGTGTGTAGACCACAGAGTCCTGGTCTGACGTGTTGGCTCTCCTATGCCGCGCAATCCTCTTAGCCAGCGTCTGTTTGGTCTCCCTGATGTTCAAGTCTCTGCAGTCTTCCTGGCATTTAACAGCGTACACTACATTACTCTGTTTGTGCCGGGAGACCCGATCCTTATGGTGGACCAACTTTTGATGTAGTGTGTTCAGGCGTTTGAAAGCAACTGAGACGCGATGTTTTGAAAATGCGCATCTCAACTGTTCCAACACTCCCGCCACATACGGAATCACTATTGGTCTGTGCTTGAGCTCCTCCTCTCCCTCCACTTGACTGGAGCTCTTTTTGGGAGGCTTCCTGGCTTTCACAAACACCCAGTTAGGGTAACCACACTTAAACAGGGCCTGTTTAATATGGGATTTCTCTTCTCTCCCCCCCGTCGCTGAGTAAGTGTGGACACTGTTAGCCTGGTGGTGTGTGGGTTTGCGGTACACTCTTACAATTAACTGTTCCCCAACACCAATCTTAACCTCACAATTCAAGAAACCCAACACATCATTTTTAGCATCCTCCCTGGTGAATTTGATGTGGGTGTCCACCGAGTTAATGTGTTCAGTGAACTGTGGTTCATCCTGAGATTTAATTTTAACCCAGGTGTCATCCACATACCTGAATCAATAACTAGGAGGAGTCCCCGGATATTAAGCTCTACCACCACATTCAGAACACCATGGACTTTGTTAAGAAGGTGAGGGACATTAACATGAGGGAAGATTAAACTACAATCTCATTAAATGTTTAAGTCTCTCTTCACGTGTGTCTGTTAATGAGGCAGTTGAGGTGGTCCGTAAGAAATTACAGGATGACCTCTCCCTCAGAGACAGGACCAGCCTTAACTCTGACCAAGTATGTCTGCTTCTAAAACTGTGTCTTCAGTCTAAATACTTCACATATAAGGAGCAATACTACAGGCAGAAGCATGGGTGTGCTATGAGTTCCCCTGTTTCTCCCATAGTGGCCAACTTGTATATGGAGGAAGTAGAGAGGAAGGCTCTAGCTTCGCATCCACGGACTCCTAGTTGTTGGTTCAGGTATGTGGAGGACACCTGGGTTAGAATTGAATCTCAGGACGCATTTAGTAGACGCTCTTATCCAGAGCGGCGTACATCAAGTGCCCTAACTGGGCATTTGTGAAAGCCAGGAAGCCTCCCAAGCAGTGCTTCAGCCAAGTGGGGGGAGAAGAGGATCCCAAGTGCAACCAATAGTGACTCCGTATGTGGCGGGAGTGTCGGAACAGTTGAGACGCGTATTTTCCAAACATTGCATCGTAGTTGCTTTCTAACCCCTAAACATACTGGATTATTGAGCATGCGTCAATACATAGATGATCCATAGCTTTATCAGATAGTAAAGTACAATACTAGACAGATATATACATTTGAAAATAAATGTTTGCTTTTCAAGGAGAATTATGTCTCGGAGCCTTACATTGGGGGATTTGTGTTCACGGTGCTTTCGTTGCACTCGTCACAAACCATTTGGTGAGTGATAGTGGCTTGTTGAATCTGTTCTTCCTTCCTAGACATGCTGAAGTGATGAAAAAGATCATAGAGACAGTGGCAGAGGGTGGAGGAGAACTGGGAGTGCATATGTATCCTCCGTGTTTGCAACAGGCTGAAGTAAATCTGTTAAATAAAGGCCATATCAGTGTATAGTCATATGAGTGATGATGAAGTTGCATGATAACCTTTTCAGATTATCTATTTGTTTTCTCATCAGCTTGTCTTCTAATGCTCTTACTACACCTGACTAACTTTTTCTGTTATGGTTCAAGTGTCGCAATGACATCCTCCTTAACTTACAGCTACAGGTACCTTTTGATTTTTTTGAAGTTTGTTCAAGCCGTCATTCCCACAATAGAATACGACTACACAAGGCACTTCACCATGTAGCTCTCCTCCTCTTCAATGCCCTCCTGCAGACTCCTTCGAAGGGAAAGGGATGGCTCATCTCTGCTCTCATCTTGAGAGGTCGATTGAGACCATCTCGATCTGGGCAATGACTCTGGAATTTAGGTGTTGCTCTGAGACATTTGACGTGGGGATATGATCATAAGTAATACTGAATTTTCGGAGGGATGTGATTCATGCATCAGTTAATCTCTCTCTTACTGTCTCTCTAATACTGGCTTTATTTGGTGACCAATTGTGCAGTGTTTTTACCAGGATCTTCACACATCGTCCGAGGTATTCACAGTGATATCAGCCCTGCTTCACAGGAGAAGTCTGGCCTATTTACCCCGAGCCTTCTGCAAATTAGTGAAATCCAGATGGGCTCATTCAAGATTTTAACCCATTTCAGCCTTCAAACATTGCACTTGTGCTGGACACTAGCTGTCATCCGCAGTTGTCCACCATTGCCTTCGGTGCCAATTTTACACAAGTGTTGGCCAGCATGCCAGTATTGGCTGCAATATAATTAACCTGAAAGCTGCCCAGGGGTCCAAATTTGCCTGTGGTTCATCTTCAACCCTGGAGGGGTCTTATAAAGGTGATTGTTATAGATCCAGGCTTTGTTTACCGCAGTGACAGGCTATTCAGTGTCTCCCCCATAGCATCAGCAGCCAACATATTTGTTGCTAGTTGCTCCTGAAGAACCAAACCAAATGGCATCACAAGTCTCTCCGATAGTAACAGGCTCATTCATTACCCTTGCCTTCGCAACAGTGCTTTCAGAGATGCTCTTTGCTGGAGTCAGGGTTGGAACATGTGATACTGGATCAGGATCTATGCCAGTTTGTCTTAATGCTCTGTTTTCTGAATGTGTCTGTGGCCTTTCAGGCCTTTTTAATTGGTCCCTGTGGCTGGGTAATGTGTTTTCTCTGTTGTGAGTGTTCTTACTGTCAGCTACCTGTGAAGTCTGTGAGAGATTTCTTTTCAGACCCTTTTTCAGGTATGTTAATATGGATTGTATCATCAAACCTCTACTCTGCATCATTTAAGATGTCACATGTGGAACTTATTTTTGCAGACCACTTCCCCCAAACCCCTACAATAAAAATCTGGATTTATTGTTATGTTTTGTTTTGTTTCAGGGTTGTGAACACTGACTATTCAACTATATTCTGCTCAATAGCTGCATGTTGCTGACAGTCCTCACAAACTAGGTACCCGGTGGATTAACCTACTACTTTACTCCTCTGTAATTTATACAAACAGCCCTTTCACTCTTGACTGCCTGTTGATCCGACGTCTCTGTGTGTAACTGCTCAGTGCTAACACTGATCATTTTAAAGTGATGCACATTTATCATTAAAGATCTCCTATATTATGATTGAACTGTTGGGGTTTTTATTTAAAATGCTACCTTTTGGCTGGGTTTGAAACAAGTCTTCATTCTGTTTTCCATTAAATAATATGTAGGACAGATTATCATTCATCGTACATACCAACAGCATGGTGGTTCTCTGCACTTTTTCAACCCATCCTATTGGATAACAGCAGTGAGCAGCTGCTGCACCCGGGGACCAGTTCCAGTTCTTTTTCTTATTGCCTTGCTCAGGGACACAAGCAGGCATATTAACACTAATGTGCATATCTTTTTGATGGTGGGAGGAAAGTGGAGCACTTGGAGAAAACCGACACAGAAATGGGGAGACCATGTAAACTCCACAAGGAAACTGTGCTGTGACGCAACAGTGCTAACTCCTGCACCACTGTGTTGCCTTTCAAGGATTGGCAATAACCATAGTCAATTCCACAAGAAGATGACGCACAATTCTGTGCATATATGAGGTCACGAAGAACTGAACGTGAACGTAAAAAGTGCGAGAGGGAGAAACGGATTCACTCTGGGATGCAAAGGCCAAATGCTATTCCTGACACACCAGGGTGGGTTGGAACCCATTATACCTCTACAGCTAGTAAGTTCCCGAAACTAACGTGCTAGCTGCTAGCTGGTGTGTTTAGAAATAGCGAGAGTCCAGAAGATGGCAGTACCACGACAATTATGGATGGAATGAGTCCGTTTCAAGGTGCGATTCACAGAAGTAACAGCTTGCTCGTTACTATTCCTGGTATTATTTCTATTATTTCAAGATATTATTTCTGACAGAAGGGAGGAACTTTTCAATTAAATTGCCACCCACGAAACAAAACTTACTGCTTTATTTACTGCTTTATTTAAAAGACTGGATCGAAGTGGAAGCACGGATAAAGGTCTACCTACTGGGCATTGCTGCTGTTTCACGAATCAAGTCTACGTACGAGTCTACGAATCAATACGGCGCCCATCTTGGATGTGACCACTTTCGCTGTCGCACCACTACGGTACACGGTACAAAAGTAGTCTCACGGCAGTGAGGCAGGGAGCCTATGTTTTTTGGATGTCCGGACAATTTCGCTGCTTGTGTTGGATTCATATGAGTTTACCCTTATTTTCATTGACCAAGTTCGTAACGAGCTGCTTGAGGTTTGTTTTGCTTTGAAATGGTGAAAGAAAATAAGTAACTGCGTGTTTCAGGCCTAAAGTTCAACCTAAACTAAAATGCTTTCATACTGGTTAAGTTATTGTATGATGGTGGTTATTTCATTTATATTTATATTTCATTATTTCATTTAATACTATGTCAAATGAGCACAAACGCTCAAGACTTCACTGGTGCTTGAAAAGAACCAACTTGCTTAGTATATTCCTAAATGCCATCCATTGATCCTTAATGCCATCCATCCTTAATGCCATCCATCCTTAATGCCATCCATCTTTGCAGTGAATTATTTCCTAAGGTGGTACAGCCCGATGTTTCTATAGCACTTTGAAATAATCTTTACCAGATGGAGTGTGGTTTTCATTGACTACTGAGTGCACCATATGTTCATTAAGCTCTCTAAAAACTTTGGTCGATGGTATGATGTTCATCGATGACATTGTGATCTGTAGTGAGCAGATTGAGCTGAGTCTGGAGAGGTGGAAGTATGCACTGGAGAGAAGAGGAATGAAAAGTAGTAGGAGCAACAAAGAAAACGTGAGTGAACGAGAAGAGAGAGAGAGAGTGGAATTGGGAGGATGCAAGTAGAGGTGAGGAAAGTGAATGAGTTTAAATACTTGGGGTCAAGTGTCCAAAGTAACAGTGAGTGTGGAAGTGAGGTGAAGAAGTGTACAGGCAGGGTGGAGTGAATCATTACAACTGGTGGTTCACAGAACATGTCACATCAGGTAACTGACATTTGACCCTTATTTGATTGTTCAGATTTGTTTTAACAGCTTTAAAGTTCAACATATATTTTGTCTCAACTCATCTCTACAAGGTCTCTTTACTTATTCATTCATCTCTTGTATCTACTGCCTGCCCTGTACTTGTCCAGGCTATAGCTGAATTTTAGATGTTTCTGTAAATGGGGCAGTTCATCTAGTATGACTATCTTACCCCTACAAAACTAAAGAGACTCAGCCAAGACTAAAGGAGTGTCTAACTTGGGGCTCTCATCTGAACTCTCTGGTAGTCTTCTAGGACTTTCTCATCTAATCTTTCTCTGAAAGATCAGCCAACATGTTTGAAGTGGAGTGGGTTGACGACGTAAGCACTTTGACTGAACGACGGCAAATATGTCTGAAGGAATCACAAATAAGAGGTGAATCAGTTCAACTGGATCAGAAGTTTTTAATGGGAAACGTTCCATCACTCACCAGGTGACCTCTTCAGTCTGAAGATGTGTCCTGTATGAGTGATGAGACGTTTCTGAATGAATTTCTGATCCAATTGAACTGATTCCGTATTTGTGAGTCTGGGGAAATCTTTCAAGTTTGGATGAAGGTGAGACGTGCTGCTGAGGGATGGGATAATGGATGAGTTTCAACAGTGTCCTCACAATGTGAGGACTGAAGGGAGGAAG
>OMLC01042643.1:0-11973 GCA_900302585.1 Regalecus glesne | reverse complement strand
TCATATAGTCTGACACCAGGTCATATAGTCTGACACCAGGTCATATAGTCTGACACCAGGTCATATAGTCTGACACCAGGTCATATAATCTGACACCAGGTCATATAATCTGACACCAGGTCATATAGTCTGACACCAGGTCATATAATCTGACACCAGGTCATATAGTCTGACACCAGGTCATATAATCTGACACCAGGTCATATAGTCTGACACCAGGTCATATAGTCTGACACCAGGTCATATAATCTGACACCAGGTCATATAGTCTGACACCAGGTCATATAATCTGACACCAGGTCATATAGTCTGACACCAGGTCATCTCTGCAGTCAGTCCAGTGTTTCAGGCTGTGGTGCGCGCCGGGCACTGACACGGGGACGTCTAGGGCGGAGGCTGAATGCGGACACGTGCAGGACATCTAAATGATCTGATTGGCTGCACCTGGCGCGTGCTCATTAAAAAGGCCCGCCTGAGGCTGACCAGTGAAGCTCGTCACTGTGACGTAACGGTCTGGGAGACGGAAGAGGTGCAGCTCCGCTCGGTTTGGTGGCTCGTCGCAGATCATGCCTCTGAAAAAGGTCGCGGTGGTCCCTGAGAAGCTTCCGCCGAACAGCGCCAAGGGGCTGTCGGGACACGAACCAGGTCTGCAGATGACACTACCTCTGAAGCGCGGTCATGTGATGAGTTTGCGGGAGGGTGAGAGTAATGAGTTTGGTTCCCAGGTGCGCCCGGTCCTGCGGCGCCGCGTAAAGCCCCGTCTCATCCTCCGACGATGGTGATGGTGAAGGAGGCGGTGGGAGAGCTGGGATCGCGGAAGGGGGTCTCCTCACAGGCCATAAGAAACCACATCAAGCAGAAGTACCCCTCTGTGGACGTGTTGAGGCTGAACTACATGCTCCGCAACTCCCTGGTGAAGGGGCTGGAGACTGGCGTGCTGGTGAGGCCGGCCAACTCCGCCCTCGTCAGCGGCGCTCAGGGCAGATTCCGAGTAAGGCTGTGGTGGGTTCGTTTGGGTTTGAGCCCGTCAGGGGTCAGGGGTGAGGGGTCAGAGAGCAGCGGGCTGTGTTCACGCCAATCGTGGGACTCTCGCGTGACTGACGGACTGACGTGAAGTCAGAGTAGTCCTGGAAACTTAGATGGGTTTCTTTCCATATATGTATTCTTAAATCTTAGCATTAATTTAGCTGTCACATCTATACGTCGACTACAGTTTTAAGAAAGTGTCACCTTGAGTAAATCAGTGAACCTCTTCTTGGTCAAGCAATGGTGGCCAGGGTGTTTCCCTGCCTTTCACCCAGTGAGTGCTGGGACGACTGTAGAATAGTGTCTGGTGATGGAGAGACCTTTTGGATTATTAGGTTATGTAGTACAGGGGCAGTGGTGGAGCACTTGGAGAATTGAGGCTGTGGGTTGAAGCCTACAGTGGGTCCTCATCAGGGATGGCATCAGGCCCTAATCACCCAAGTTCCATATGAGGCCCCATCCACCCCCACACCACGTGGCCTGATGGTGGCCTGATGGTGGCCTGATGGTGGCCTGATGGTGGCCTGATGGTGGCCTGATGGTGGCCTGATGGTGGCCTGATGGTGGCCTGATGGTGGCCTGATGGTGGCCTGATGGTGGCCTGATGGTGGCCTGATGGTGGCCCGGCAGAGCAGATCTCATCGGTGGGACATGTGAGGTTTCTGAAGCAGCTGTATGAGACGGGTCTGTTCAGACTGGCCCCTCCGTTCTGCTGTGTCTCTAGCTTGTAGTCCACGTGTGTTAAGAAGTCAGGCCAACTGGAGTATAAGATGGTCTGTAGGCCGCTTGAGGTGCACCTCAAACGGGGGCTCCAGAAGTCCGTCTGTCAAAGACAGAGCTGGCAGACCAGTGGCTTCACAGCTGGTCTGTGGGTGAATGTGATCAGGGTACTCAAGAGGAGCCTCAAGACAGTATTTCTAAACCTGTCCACCTATCCTCCCCCTCAGCTTGCACCCAAAGGAAAGGAACCAAAGCCGAAAAAGGAGAACACGAATCCCAATGTGGAGAAACCGAAGGCTGGTGCCAAGAAGGCCAAAGAGGCTTCGGATGCTGCAGGTAAGGGCTAAGCTCTCCTACACGTAGCAACCCAGCCTTTGGTTCTTTAAGTGAGAGGAGTTTGTCTTTCTGAAAAGGTGCAGCAAAGAAAAAGGCCTCTGGGGAAAGTGGAGCGAAGGCTGCTAAGGTGAGAGAGGTTTCATTCGGGCATTGGAGGAGGAGGAGGAGCTGTTGTTGTTTAATATCCCTTTTCTGTCTTAGACATCGAAGAGTGCCAAAAAAGCAACAATCCCCAAAGGGGCTTCTGCCTCCACAGTGGACAAGACCCCTGACCCCAATGAAGCCAAAGCCCGGCCAGCCAAAGCTCCACTCAAGAAGGCCTCCAAGACTAAAGGGAACAAACCTGGTAGGGCTAAAGAGTCCCCGTCTCCATAAACTGAAATGAGGGAAGAATCTGACCACGGCCATTACATAATGTTTTAAAAACTCTATTTTCATAATAAAAACTCTTTTGGGGAAAAATCTCTGGTCTGACTTCACACAAGAGGTGAAACTGTTCAACTGGATCAAAAGTTTATTCACCCCCTGGCTGACAAGGGCAGATGTACCCTGATGATAGACCAGACAGACTACCATGAGAAGGTCACAACCCTGCTTGGCCACCTAGGAGCCCCTTAAGAAAGACAGATAAGATAAGATATTCCTTTATTAGTCCCACTGGGGGAAATTGCGGTGCAACAGCAGCCAGTGTAGAGCACAGTACAGAGACATCACATCAAGGAAACAACATGTAGTATAGACGACATTAAACAGGGTAGGGTAGGGAATCTGTACATTATATACAGTATGGACGGATAGCATTCATTATTGGTTATCCAGACCCAGGCTTTAGTTACAAGAAGAAAGTGAGAGATCGTCTAAAAACAGTTAGAACAGGACAAGGCTATCGACAAATGGTTGTGCTATGGATCAGGACTAGACTGGTGGGCGGGGGATGTTCTCCAAGCATACATCAAGACACACAGTGGTGCATCACTTCTGCTCTAATTGAAGTCAACATAGAAATTAATCTTTATTGACACCTTCACACTTTTTTGTAAACATATATATATATATATATATATACAGTGCACATGTATATCTCAGCGCATCTCATTGGCTGTTATCGCTGTCCATCATATCTACATTTACTTTATCAAGTTTGCGTGTGATGATTCAACGATAAAGACTCACTTTTACGATTGAGAGTAAACGTATGTCCTATATGTCAACAAGTGTAAGCGTTTACTTTTAAAAAGACATTCTTAGTTTGAACAACAATGCAATACAAGTCAGTGTAACTGTCCCTCCCCCTTTTTGTAGTATTGTTCTTTAATTCCATCTCTCTCTTTTGTTTTTATGTATGTCTTATACGCGTGTCGTTTTTATTTTCATATAATATAACGTTTTGCTTCAAATTCTGATTGAAATGCAATTAAAAGGGGAAGAATCGATGACGACCAAAACAAAGAAGATACAATAGAAGACGTAGAGGAAACCGAGAAAGCGTTGAAAGAAAGGAAGAAAACGAAGAAGAAGACCTAGAAGGAAAAGAAGAAGACGTAGAAGAAGAAACGAGGGAAGTGGACTGAAACATAGAAGAAGAAGTGAAGGGGAAACCGGAAAAGGTGGAGAAACATCCGTACAGTCTTCACTCGGAAAACTCTTTTACATTTCAGTTTTATCCGTTTTAAGAACTTCTTTAGCTAACAAGATGTCCACCGGAGTCCCGCCTGTAAGTTACAAAACTGTCTCTCACAACCGAAGGTCTCGACTCGTTCCGAAAGACTCCTTGGCTGTCTGTTTTTCTTTGCAAACAGACGATATTTAGTTACTTTAAAGTTTTGCACAAATGCAACCAAACATATTTGCCCAATGTAAATTAAGGACTGTATGGGTGACGTGCTTCCATTGTTATCGTTAGCTGAATTTACAAAAAAATGGTTGAAATATATGGTAAGATAATCATAACCCTGTGACGAACATAGGCAATAATGTGTTGAATGTTTTATCAATCATGTTAAAGTTCTGAGGTACAGAAATGTTATACTGCTAGAGAGATTCAGTTGGAATCTTTTGTATGACTAGCATGGCTTTAGTTTTCAGGGAAGGAGCCTGACCAGCATAAGCACATACGTAGCCACTCAAATCCTGGATTCCTTGAGAGACTCGGTGACACGGCTGGTGGAGTGGTTCTGGGAATTGGATTATTCTTCCTTTCTTTTTATGTTCTCTTCACCAATGAGGTGAGAAAACCATATAAATGCATCGGGAAACAGCTTTGTTAAAGTAAATCATGAATGACAGCGACAAATATTAATTTAATATCCAGAGTCATCTTCATTCTAAAAACCAGTGAAGAGTACTGCATACTAACCAAACCATTATTCCACCAAGGGAAGGGCATTGCAAACTGCATCATCCTTGGATGAGGGTCTTTCTCAGGTTGTGTCCCTTGACCCATCCTCCAGCGTAGACTACCAGCACAACAACCGGTTAGTTCACCTCTCTGCCCGGCTACATACCTCAAAGGTAAGGCTATGCACTGGCCATGTACCCAGCCTCCTGTGGCTTTTTCAACACTGTTGTGTAAATCACTCCTTGAAATGTTCTCTCTATTGCATCCTCTCTAGTTTGTTTTTCAAATCGATCAGCCTTGTTCCATCCCCTGCCTTGTCTGTGTATCTAGCCCCTACATGATCCTAACCACAGAGTTGTGGTACAAGCAGTGAAGCTGAAAAGACAGGTGGAGATGTATCAGTGGGTGGAGTACCAGGACAGCAAGTGAGTCACTGTTGTGTGTAGGTCTACAGTCAAGTCCAGTCAGGTTGAGCGTTAGGAGATTCACTAAAATACAGATAGTCATTATGTCCTGGGTATTGATTGTGGCATAACTCATTCCAGGGACTATCAAGAGGATGGTGAGACCAAAACTGAGACGACATACACGTACAGTGAGTTTTTGTTCTAAAGATTATTCTTTTTGAGACAAAATCCACTGTGCTTATATTTGACACGTGTGGTTGCTCAATACAGACTAATGTAATCCTTATATTATTGAGCTTCACGGTGGTGCAGTAGTTAGTGCTGTTGCCTCACAGCAAGAAGTTACTAGACTTGAATCCTGGGCCATTCTAGGTCCCTTCTGTATGGAGTTAGCATGTTTTCACTGTGTGTGCATGGGTTTCCTTCAGGTGCTCTGATTTTCTCCCACCATCAAAAAGACATGCATGTTAGGGTTAATATTCCTGCCTGTGACCCTGAGCAAGGCAGTAGGAAAAGAGAACTGGATTTGGTCCCTGGGCGCTGCAGCTAGGGGGTTAATAGGATGGGTTAAATGCAGAGAACACATTTCATTGTGTGTATGTACATTGACACCTGAATAAAGCCTCTTAGTTTCTGTCTTGAAATGATTGATGTGGGCCATGACATAGTATCCCTTTCCTCAGATACTGAATGGAAGTCTGAGTTGATTAACAGCCGCAATTTTGACAAAGAAATTGGTCACATCAACCCAAGGTACTCAAATGCATCTTCATTGCAGGGGTGGGCAACATGATCCAGAAGGGGCTGGTGTGGGTACAGGTTTTTGTTCCTACCATCTCTGAGTTACCCACTTGATTCTATTAATTAACCAATAATATTTACTAAGGATCTTAATTTGTAGATTCAGGTGTAAATCTGCTTGGTCAGAACACGGACCAGCACCCACAGCAGCCCTTCTTGGATCATGTTGCCCACCCCTGATTTAATGTAATTAAACTTGATTTGCTTGATGATACATTTGCTGTAGAATTGTTCGTGTTTGTCCATACACTAGCTTGAATTGTGGTATTGTTTTTACATTAGTGCCATGGCGGTTGAGAGTGTGACTGTAGTGGCTCCAGAAGTCCATGTTGGCCCTTTCATTCTGTCTAAAGGTATCTACACCAAGAGCCACAATCCTTTGGAAGTATTGGAATTAAGTTTTCCTGTGTAAATTTTGTTAGAATTCACCCTTCTATATTGTTTGAATTTACAACAGGATTAGTGGAACAGATCAATAACTTCCAAACACTGAAGCTGAAGGACTTCCCTCCCCCTGACTTGGATTCGTTTCTAACCATCGATGAAGATTATTTCTATCATACACTGTCCCCACGCAGACCAGAGGTGAGAGTCACAATTCAAACACTCACAACCATTCTGTGAATTTCTGGTTTTAGCCCTAGAAATTGAAATTCCATCACATTAACATAGTCTGCAAAGTTACATGCAACCGTAATTTGTCTGTTGTTGTTTGTAAGGTGGGAGATGTGCGTGTAAGCTTCTCCTACGCTGGACTCAGTGGTGAAGGGTCTTATCCTGGCCCAGCTCAAACAGTGAGTGTCTGAGATTCTGTGCTTCTCTGTGTTGTTCGGTGGCATTCTTACTTCAGAAAGTACCACTTTGTATTTACGATATTTTGTCTCCAATATTAACTTTTTGACACAATGATTAAATCCAATTCCAAAGTAAGATGACACCAGTGGACCACCATACAGCACAGGCTTTTGTTTTCACTTGTCTTTTTGGTCAACTTGTTCAGTCGCCAGTGAAGCTCATCTTGTTTTTCTCAGGTCAGTGTTGTGGCCATGCAGAGAGGGGAGAACGTGATGCCCTTTAAGACCAAGTCAGGAGACACTCTTGAGATCCTCTACCCAGAAGAACTCTCAGCAGAGGTTAGTGTGCTTTACTTACTTTTAAATTCGCATGCCAAGTGTAAACTTAAATGAGTGACGATACCCATTTCATTCTAACAGGATTTTTCAGCGTCTCATTTTCTAACGTGTGGTAGTAGAACATGCATATATAGAAATCCAGTAATTCAAGTGATCTCTTTCAGTCTTGTTGGTGTTTTCCTTGAAGACATTTTATTCTTATATTTAACTTTTCTGTAGGAGATGTTTGAGAAGGAGCACCAGTACAATGCAATGAAGACTTGGGGACTTAGGGCTGCAGGCTGGGTACTGATGTTCCTCGGCATTAGCTTGACCACACGTATTGTCCACACTCTGGGTAAACGCGCTGTCCTACAGGCACAACATACATAAATCTAATTCACCACTAGATCAGCTTTGCTGCATTTGGTCTTGAAAAATCTGGAAAAGTCAATGAATTTGAAAATACACTTTCTGGGTAGATATGAAAAAATATAATGTGAAAATTCTTTGGAAGAGTTATCGAAATCTGACTTAATCTTATCAAGTTGGTTTAAGGTTGATTAGGCAATTAAAGTAACAACAGATAGAACCAGAGCCAGGATCCATTTTGTGTTTATGTACGCGCAAGTTTGTCTCCTGTGCTGTAGACGTGCCTCAGCTGGCTAGCTTTCATATCAGTTGGATAGCTATCTATACAATGTGCATGACAAGCCCAGTTTCAATGGCTTTAAATGAGTAAGTAAGAAATGTAGCTTGCGATTTGGCTCAAATACAGTTGTTGAAATAGGGACCAAGTTTCACATCATAAATGCTACTAAAACGTACCTCAATTGCATCTCAAAAACACATTGCTTTTGGTCATTGAAATTAAACTAAACGTTCTCAAGGTCATGGAGGAGTGAATGAAAACCTTTGGTGAATAGTATATGAAGCCTGGTTGTAATCAATGACGTTTTTTTCTTCTCTTTTTCAGTGGATTGGGTCCCAATCCTCAGAGACCTAGTTTCCTTGGGACTGAAACTTTTTGGTCTGTGTGTCTCCTGCTCTCTCTCCCTGCTCACCATCGCAGTGAGTTGGGTCTTTTACCGTCCCCTAGTGGCAATAGCTTTGGGGGCCATAGCTGCGCTGCCTTTGCTTATTGGCCGCTCTCGTGTTGCAGCCAAGAAGCACCAGTGATTGAGGCCTTGGCTGGTGTCGTTGGTGGGGTGGTTCAGTAGCTGTGTTGCACTAGTCTGTCAGAACAAGTGAAGTTTTGTTATGTTGTCTTTCCAAGCATTATGCCCATAAGGTTCATTACATTATGTATTCAGTTTTTTTTTAGTTATTTCAATTGTGTTAATTAAAGCTCAACTATTATTTTCTCGAGTGTAACTTGAAGATGTTCCATAGAAATGTTTTACCATGACAAGTGCAATAATACACCTGATGAGGTATCCCAGATGTCTTCACAACAGATCCAGATAGGTGAAGGTGTACGGTGAGAGTACTTTGGTAGAGAAACAGGTTTCATTTATCAATCTCTTACTCCATGTCTGTGTTTAATGCTCTCATACTAATGAAAAAGAGCTGTGGCAGCTCAGCGGTAGAGAGCACATTAGTATCCCACCGCGGGGGTCTGTAATTGTGAGACATTTATTGTAAAGAGCTTTGAGTGGTTGATAGACTGGGAAAGTCCTGTATGAGAACAAGTCCATTTACCATTTAACTGCTTAATGTCAACCATGTGGACTCTTAAGGAAATACTTGCATGCTTTACCTTGACAATGTAAGTCGCTGTATCTGCTTTTCTCGTGCCAATTTCATCATTCTATGCAACACTTGACAACTCACTGGCCTATCTGATGTGTTAAGAGCAGTGGACTGTTTATAACTAGTCTCATTCATTATAGAAATGCTCCCGATGTATATATGAAAACAGTTTAACGTATTATAATGAATTTAGGTCAAGTGGGTAAGACTGGTGGAATTGGGTTGGTGTTTTAAATAGCTCACAGAGCTTTGAACCAGATAGCTTTACATAATGTATAATACCCATTCTCATCAGACTATGGCTATAAAGCTTGTCCCTTGAGGAACAAGTCAACATTAACATGAGAAGAGATGTTACAGTACTTACTCATAGTTCTCTGGGAGAAATATTGTAATGCACATGGTCCAGTAATGTTATACCAATGAAAACTGGCAGCCATTTGATTGTATCAGGTTTTTATGAATTAAGATATATATTTTTATGCTTTGGGAATTGTTTGAGGAGGTAAGTCTTAGAATTTCTCTGTTTGAAATGCTGGGTTTGCATCCAAGTAGATATTGTTCAATGGAGGAAGGGGAAGTTATCGTTAAACTCATAGGCCCTCAAGTTAAAGTGTTTTGGTTGGTGTTTGAGTGTGGGTCCTGACTAATCAATAGGTTATTTAGTGGCTACTCAGGTACAGCATGGCAGATGTACATCAATTAAAAACACCTTTTTTTACTGTGCACTTTAAAAAATAAGACCCATTATTTTATTATGGTTTATTAGCTGATTATCCTATCTTTTGGAGAATAAAGTGTGACATGAATGTGGGTACCAATAGCCATTTCCCATCACTAGGCCAGTTTTCCACATTGTGTCTTGTCTTCTTTCCTGCTCTTGGGGTACCTGTTATATCACAAACTAGTATCTCCTATTTCAAGATTCTCAGTTTTCCATAGAATAGCACTACATAGCTGAAGATTGATTTCCTTCGCATGGACTGAACAGAGTACTTATTTTCAGGTTGGGCCACGTTCAAGACATTTGCTTAGTTTTACTGGTTTACAAATCTCCCACTTTAGTCTAGTGCCTTCCATGAATAGGTCACATAAACATTCCTTATGATAGGGAACTGGATCGGTGCATCGCTAATTCTAGTTAAAAAGTAATGGAACCCAGCTGGGAGTGATCTAGTTACATAATTTTTTTTAACTTGTCTGAAGTCGGATATAAAATCTACAAGTTATGTTGGAATTGTAAAAACCCGTCTCATTGTCTTGGTATTCCAGTAGATCAACTTCGTAGGTTCTAGAGTACAATCTTTAGCAAGCAGGATGCAATTTATGAAGATTCTTACAAAGTAATTTATTACACAAAAACACCAAGTTTCTATTTGTAGTTTATCAAAATGAGTTTCCAGTCTGTTCAGATTGTGCATGAGATAATGCACATTGGGTTTTTAACATGAAGCACATAAAACAATTTCAACTTCATGTGCACAACGGTTTCTTCAAATAATTAAAGGACTGTAGGTCACAGTGTATAGGTACCCCACTATAATTGGTGGTGGAAACATTCCTTAGATCAGCAGACAGGGCTTATGCACTTATAGTTGGCAGGTATGACACTAAAGGTTCCCAGGCTGACCTATTGGATTATATTGTATATATGGATAAGGGAGGTGTCAATATGGCAGATTTTACTCATGTTAAAGTACAAAACAATGCATTTTACATAACCCCAAACTTGAATACTGACAAAACCTGACTACTTTTGCTTTAAGACAGAAGTAAAAGCGTTACAGCTTTAGTAAAAACTGGTGAGCTCAGTCTTTTGTGTGGATGTACTTGGGGAAGGGCTTGGTTGACCTAATATTCCTTCTTCCCCTTGGCCCCTGTAGGAAGCAGTCCTCATGCCTCCTTTTACAATAGGAGACATTTACTGCTCTTCTTTCCCCGTCGGGCCTGTAGTGCAGCCCTGGTAGCCATCTCAAACACTTCCCTCACACCATCCTTTGTTTTTGCAGAGCACTCCATGTATCCAAAGGCACTGATCCTGTTGGCCATATCACGTCCCTCCTCTGGTTTCACAGGTTCCTTCAAGGAAAGTTCAATTGAGTGAGATTTAGGAAATGTTCATAGAGTTGGGCAACATATTGAATTATATCAATATTGTGATGTGAGACTAGATAGTGTCTGAGATCTTGACAAAACTGATATATAAGTTAAATACCAATCACCCATATCAGTGTGAAGCCTGATATCAAATGGTGAAAAGTAGGGTACTGAAATGGACATTCCCAAATTATTACCACCATTACAATTATTGCTAATAATTGGCCCTTTCTCACAATCCATAGAATATTGTTACATTATCAAAAATAAGATATTCAGTGGAAAAAAAATGATTTGATTAAGTCATCATCACCCAGCCTTAAATGTGCATTTATCACAACATCAATGTACAAGCAGGCATTACATATTTTACCTGTTTCATTTTGGCAAGCTCCCTGCGGGTATGCTCATCATTACGCAGATCCTTTTTGTTTCCCACCAAGATGATGGGAACGTTAGGGCAGAAATGCTTAACTTCCGGAGTCCACTTCTCTGGGATGTTCTCTAAACAAGAGGGAGGAAAGGACAACACAAATGTAGAAACAGTGAATCTGGACACGGCCTTCATGGAAAGAAATGTTTCATCACTCATAAAGAGTACATCTTCAGTATGGTTCCTTACCTGGCTTATTGAATATAAATCAAGACAAAGAATTAAAATAACCATACAGAAATTGTTTGGTAGTGTCTGTGCTTAATTCTACTCAACACATTCTAACAATGCAATCACTAAAGGTGATATTTTGTCCTGGAAAGTCAGAAGACTATAGGATACATACCACTTAAACGATATCTTCAATATTAAACTGAATTTACGTATCATGTGGACAAGTAAGTGACTATGAAGACAGGCTTTCAAGAACACACACTTACAAATCAGGCATTGCAGGTTTGATCGCACTGTGGGGTATCAGGGAAAGGCACCTGGCTTTGATCCCCTATAATCAGTAAATGTGATATATATATATACACATACACACACACACACGTGTGTGTATATATATATATACACATACACGTATATATACACACGTACATATATACATACATATATAAACATACATACATACACATATATATATATATACATACATACATACATATATAAACATACATACATACACATATATATATACATACATACATACATATATAAACATACATACATACATATATAAACATACATACATACATATATACATATACATACATATATACACATACATATATACATACATATATATATACATACATATACATACATACACATATATACATACATACACATATATATATATATATATACATACACATATATACACACATATATATATATACACATATATATACACATATATATATATATATATATATATATATATAA
>OMLC01042642.1:0-12197 GCA_900302585.1 Regalecus glesne | reverse complement strand
ATTGAGGAGTGGTACATAGTTACATGGTTTACAGAATCAATGGAAAGAAGTTGGGGGGGGGCAGCATTCATGTGCGTATGCTGGAATATGGGAGTGCCACAGCTCACTGTGTGTTTCTGTGCATGGACGTCACTGCATTACTTTTTCACATACTGCCGGCTGAGTGTTCGGTCAGCAGCTGTGTCTAAACTCGGTGTGCCGGAAGCTTACTTTAGGCATGTGATTGGATGCCAAACAACAGTGATTCATGGGCCCGAAATAACATCCAGAGATGTCGGTGTTTCCAACTGCTGCTCGCTGTCAGTCTGTCTGGTTGATCTGCCCCTGCTGCCCGTCTCGTCAGGTCTCCGTCTGCGCATCTGTTTGTATGTGTGTTTGCCATCCTTCTCATGTATCTGTCAGCTTGTCTGTCTACGGTCGTCCATTTGCCCTTGTCCCCATCTGCCTGCCTGCCTGCCTGCCTGCCCGCCTGTCTGGCACCTGGCTTGTATGACATAAGGAAAAAGACATGCCGGACAAGGGGGGGGCTGACCTTACTGTAGCCCACTGACTGTAAGATGAGACGGGCATCCCAGAACAGCCATTACGTGAACCTGCTCAGAGCTATGGTAACCTACACGGCACTGAAACTAGAATGCCATCACCGTGCTCACACCTCGCCACATCTTAACAATTCACACAATGACGAGCCGTCCCATTCTGAAAGGGCTGATCATCGGCTCTCAGCGGCTAAGCTGTAAAAGCAACAACAATCAGGGACAAATTAGCAGTCTGTATATCCCTCTGCTGCAACACTCCGAGGCGAACACGATGGACGGGCCCAGCTTCCAATCACACCAGGAGCACTGATGAACGTCTGCCCAACTCGGCTGCCACACTTAGGACGCTGTAACTTTAACGACGTCATTTTCCACAGAGATCAGAGACATGGGAGGGGGCGGCTGTAGCTCACTGGTGGAGTATGGACTTCAGGCCCAGACAAGCCAGATGTTGTGGGTTCGAACCCACCGTGGGGCGTCAGGAATGGCTTCTGGCCTTAAATCCCCAAGCTCCACCCGAGTTCACATCCGTCCCCACAACATGCGGATTAACCGTGACACGTGAAAATGGTCCTCTCTCATCAGAGAAATGGGAGACGTCTGTAGATGATGGAAGCAAAGAGATGCCAGAGTGATGAACCACAGGACCTCAGGGGGAGGTCAACGTTGCTGGTCTACGTATGGGGACGTGTGTCCTACCTCCTAACTCACGCCACTAAGTTTGACTTTGATAAACATTGTGCGCCCTGACAGGACGAGGATGCAAGCCATGTGCAGGCCATCTCAGCCAGCCGCCGATTGAGGCTTCCGGGTGATGTCAGCACGTCAATGATTGCTTTGACGATTGGTCCAATTTCAGAATCCTCCGCTTGTATCCTAGAACTCACTTTTCGCTCTACCCTCGCCACATGGACACTCTGAACAACTCCACTGAAGAGCTTGTGAAGAGGTCTCCCGTCACAGACTTAGCGACTGCTGGTCAGACATTCAAATCACCTGGCTTTGCAGACGTGCACGCACGCACGCACAGCTGCACGCTGGTTGGCTATAAGACCTTCACACCTAAGACTGAGACACAAACAGGAACTGTAAATTACGAACGCCACACGGACTCCTGGCTTCGCAGGAACACTGTGTTTCCTGTAATATCCAAGCCAAACGAGCCTGGAGGTTGTTGTTTGTTTTGTCATCTATTAAAAAGAGAGCGAACGGGGGGGGTAGCGGAGTGGTAGCAGGCACGCCTCAGGAACTGATGAGCCAGCGGTTGTGGGTTTGAACCCACTGCAGGTTGTCAGGAAAGGCGTCTGGCCTTAGTCCCTCCCAACCTCCATCCAAGTCCGTCTCCACCCCTACGATGTGGGGACCAATCGTGACCCATAAAAGCATCCTCTCATGAAAGGAGAGCTAACAAAGACGGGAGCAGCGAGGACACCAAACACGGTTTTATGTAGCAATACTAAAAGCACCACTTTAAGAAAGGGGTTAAAGTAAAAACCATAAAATGTACATAAAAATGGTGTTTTTCACTCATCACCAGATATTAGTTTTTAATCATCAAGATGGCATATTAAGGTCTATGAATGGCAGTGCCAGGCAGGGATCAAGTCTGTACGGATGTGTTTGTGTGAGAGAGACGTGGCGGCGTTGGTGAGTAAGGAGTGTTTTGCAACCTGAGCCTGTATTTAAGCATGTATAAACTAAGGACTCTCTTGACGCACGCTCAATAATCCTGCTAAAGACATCCCAGAAAGTAGTCTCGGTTCCTCTGGACACAGGGTTCTATTGAGAGAAACGTTTCATCACTCATCCAAGTGACCCCTTCAGTCTGAGCTGACTGCAAGCACAAACGGAGCAATTTTAGTGCAGGCCGTTAAGTGTCAGGAGGATTGCTGTGATTTCTACATCAGGGAAACCAAAACGGCACTGGGTAAGTCAGAGGATGCCAGCACGTCAGGCCAGGACTCCACAGTCTACACCCAGCTACAGGCCAGTGGACACTCTTTCAAGGATGAGGATGTGCACGTCCTGGATAGGGAGGAACGCCGTTTTGAACGGGGACTCAAAGAGGCCGTCTATGTCAAGAGGGAACGGCCATCTTTGAGTGAGAGCCCATCTGTCACCATCTTATAATGCTGTGACTGCAACTAATCCCCAGTCCTCGGTGAATAGTGCTCATTATCAGAAACGCCAGCCAATGGCCAGTACGCATATGAGCCCATGTGTTTGAGCTTTTATGTAGCTATATTGTCTCTAAGGGTGGGGATGCCTGCAGTCAGCTCAGACTGCAGATGTCACCTGGATGAGAGATGAAATGCTTCTCTCGACCACATTGTCCCCAGATGAACTGGTTGAACTTTCTGGGATAGGTATTCTCTTGAATAGTTGTTTCTTTGTCGATGACTGCCTCGCTCCCTTTCAGACTCGTGAATCTGGGCCATCGGATGTGGAAAGAAACAGGGTTTCAGTCAAACGGCACCGGTTTCCTCCAACGTGGCACTGGTCTACGACTACATGACAGTGAGTTAACCTGTCGCGATGGGCAATAGATCAACATCATCCTTTCTCCTCTTTCAGTGCTATTTCATTGCAAGGGAATTTGAATATTGTCATGTCACTGTGCAACATTCTGCAGTCTAAATTATTTATAATGGGAAATGAATAGCTGACATTTCTCCCAGAATGAGGTATTGAAAACGGTCAATGTGAATTAGCAGTAAGGGTCTTATCTTCCTGATCCAGCAGGATCCAGGGCCTCCTACTCGGAGAATCAGCCCTCAGAGTTGAGAGAGGAAAGCTACAATTTAGCAGAACACCTGGGTTGTTGTTGTTCCTTTCAGGCTCTTTGAGAGTGGGGTCCCTCTCATTTGCAGCAAAGCAGGGTTCTCCTCTGCGGCACAAAGTGGCTCATTATCAGCGGATAAACAGACACGTTCCCTCTTATTGGTGCTCTTCAGACGTTCACAACAATGAGCAGACCTGCATCGACATATCCGTGTAATCAAAAGTACACTATTTTTCAAACCTACCTCTAAAGTGTAGTCATGAAAGTCCACATGCAAGTGCTGCTCGTCAATTTCGGATTTGAACCGCGCTCGGCCCTGGTCCAGAATCGAACACTCTCAAAACACCCTCCCTGAAGCCTGATAGTGTGGCCGCCTCCACCGAGTGTCTTATTATAAACAGGCCGAGTGTTCATTTTCTCCAGAGTTTCTCTTGCTGTGTGCTCTGTTGTGTCACATCAATTATGGAGCGATGAGAAGCCCACATTGCCTACCGCACCTACTCTGTTCGGATCGCCGGGCAATGGACGAAGGCAGAGGGCAGACATGACTGCACGTGTCCCACTGCTTTGAACACTCTGTTGCCTTACCGCAAAAGTCAGTGTCGTAACATTAGCTTCAGATTTAGCATCTTCATCGAGGTACTACCGGTTTGAATCTTGGTCGTCTGGGTGTGGTCTTTAGAGGAGGGAATCGGTATCCTCTGCATTTGACCCATCGTATTGTATATATGCAGACACAGGTAGGGCGACCCTCTGGTCATCAGAGGACGGGGGTTCGATCACTGGCCCCTGCGGAAAGTGTGTGGACGTGTCCTTCAGCGAGACACTGAACCCCTAACTGCTCGTGCCCTGTGATGGATTGGTAACCTGACCAGTGGGTTTCTCCCACCTTTCATCCAGTAGGTGCTGGGATAAGCTCTGGCGTGACCCCGTGACCTGACTTCGGATAAGTTTTTGACGATGGATGGTGAATAGTTTGAGGGGTGTTTGAGGTTTTAGGACTTGACACACTTCTGATGACCTCACTACACGTAGTTCCTATTCAAATATGAGTCGAGGAGTAGTGGCCCGGGGAAAGTTCCATCCCTGATTAGACTGTACGAGAGCACCTTTTCAATGTGATAGATACTAGGTTACGATCATTATTAATAACACAGCTTGATCACCGGTGGGTGAAAAGCTGACATGCAATCTCTTTTCCAATCTTAAAACGTTCTGAGACTTGAAGTAAAGTAAAGTCGGAGTACATTCCGGGTTTTCCTTCTCGGACGTTGAGGACGAAAGGTACCAAATTAGCCACTCACATCACTGCTGGCATAGCACGGCAGGAGTTTAGTTAGATTCATAAGTCTTCTTATTTGAGAAGCCCGCTCAACACATAAGACTCGCTGGCTTTGGGCCTGTGCAGGTGCCACAGCACCGTAGCATTAGTACATGTCATCACCAGCTGCATATAGGACAGAGGAGGACGAAGGGACAGCAGCATCCTAAACTGACCCGAACAGCGCAAGGTGAATTCAAGCCAGCCAAAACTCCTTCCATGTCTTTAGCAAGACATCACAGCACTGACTGTCATATTCAATGGGAACATCCACCCTCAACCGTTCCTCCCATCAGCACTCAGCATACGCTCACTCAGACGTCAACTCAAACCAAGAGCATCTCGAGAGAGAGAGAGGAAAGCCTGCATCTTTCAGCAGCACCAGCATTTGCATCCTGCCACCGATGATCTCTTCCTTACCCATCAGAACACATGGGGGTTGTGCAACACTCTAAAATGACATTATGACGAGGACAGCAGAAACCCAAGTCAGCTCTTGTTGCGTTATCAGCCGTCCCCGTGTCTCTGCGTGTCTGTATCATCAGCATTCTCTCTCCTCCGGCTAGATTTCCTCCAGACGGGTAGCATGCAAGCCATCTCTTCCTACCTGGTAAACGGGCAAGATAATGGCTGCTGTTGCCGTAGCTGACAGGTGGTGACGTGTAATTTCTGCAGTAATCGGCACTTTGGTAGTACGCGGCATCCCTGCTCGTTATGTGCAGCGCCATCATCGCAGTCGCATCCCTTGCGAAACAGCAGCCACCTCTCTCTCCTCCGAACCACAGCGGCCAAAGCAGGCTGAGAGCCGAGGCTTGGGCGCAGAGCGGACCTTTTCATCCGCTGCACAGGGAGAGAGGGATGGGGGTGGGGGGGTGGAGGAGTGGGGTCGGTGCCCGCAACCAGGTAATAAAATGCTGAGAATGGCATTTTAAATCAACCCATGTAGAATAAAAAAAAGATGCGGTTATCATATTCTGATACGGATTGGTGTGAAATCTGTACTTTTCTGATATTTTGAGATAAAACTGGTTAAATGCGCCTCACGTCTACCCGTCTCCGTTGGTACGGTCCATTTCCGACGGCAAGGCGTCTTGATCTGCATGGGTGTGTGAGCGGCGTTGGTAGGGATCGTAGCACACTGTTGGTAATGTGCTACACCTCCGTGTTGGGTGATGCGATCGCCTATTTATACACATGTAGCTCAAGTCGCTCCAGATAACGGAGGAAGGCTCTGGTCGGTTGATGTGTGATTTCAGATCAGGATGAACTTTTCATCTGCGGTGATCATGTTGAGCAGGATAGTTTTATAGACGGTATAGTTGCAGTGGTAAAGAAGTAAGAAGCAACTGTCAGTATCATGGTCCGTTCATTTCCAACCAGATATGCAAAGGATATTTTGTCCCACTTTGGAAAACCAATCCCATCTCTACCAAGATAGTCCATCACTGTCAGTGTTTAGGTTTAATATGAGAAAACACCACATCTGTATACCTGCTGTGTATTGGTGTCCATCAACATGAACTTGTTTTCTCCTTTTGTCTTGATTTCATTATGATATAGAAATAAACACCCGTGGTATTTGGATATATTGTAAATCACAGAGGGGAGGTTCTACTGTAGGCCCTCTGGGTTCCCTCACCTCTCCTCATTATGCTTACTTTTGGTGTATTTACTGTTCCCTTTTAGCCTAATCCATTCTCATTCCTTTGCCAGTCCCACAAGGAGATATTTGGACTTCTCTGCATTTTAGCCCATTCTGTTGTATAGGAGCAGTAAGCTGCCGACATATGGCGCTCAGGGAGCAGTTAGGGATTCAGTGTCTTACATAAGGACACCTCGACATGCTTTCTGTGGGACCGAGAATCGAACCTGCAACATTCTAATTGCCAGACGACCGTTCTACCCACTGAGCCACGCTGCCCAAATAAATAAATAAATCATATCCGAAAGCTTCAGTAAAGGTTCAGCATTTTCCCGGAAATGGAGCTTTTTAACAAGTTAACATTCTAAATAACTTTTGCCCCCCCCCAGGTTTCGCCGTTGTTTGCTTGTGACCAGGATGTTAAGACTCCCATAGAAGAACTGCACTAGCAGGCACGTCATAGCACTCCCTGTAATAAACCACTCAGCCTGTCACTGTCATCCTCCACTTGTGCGTCAGCGTGTTTGTCCGTGGGCAGCGAAGTCCTATGATACACCGGAAAGTGACCCACAATCATGATCACACCAATTTAAAGCGAATTAAAAGGTTTGACATGAGAGCTCTGAAAGGAATAGAAATAGGAAATGACTCTCCATCTACTTGTATGGCGCCGCAGCAATATATGCAGGGTGCTTGGTTAGACGTAATATCTCTCAACAACTTTTGACGGCGTCCTTCACAACAGTCCATGTTGTTCAATCACTGGATGCACTTTGCCAAACACAGACGCGATTCTTTTGAAAGAAAACGTTGAAACATGGGTTTTACTTTGAATGTGCGCGTTGAGGTAGATGTATGTCACCCCATGATTTATCATTGCTCTAACTTAAATGTAATCTTCAAGTCTTCGTTATTCGTTTATTTTATTCGTATATTTGATTTTGAGTGCATAAGTTGTCGTTCCAATACGGTTCCTTGTTCAGTTAAATAAATAAATAAATAAATAACGTGTAGCTGTGTGTCTAAGAGCTGGGGGCAGACAGCGTGGCTGCATTGTCGCAAGAGGGAGGACAAGTTGCCCATTCTGCTGCTAACGGCAGCTAACCAAAACATCCTCCTCAACCTCCAGCCGCCTGTGTCGTCTTCGTTCTCTCTTTCTATAATACTTACACTACATGTTAAGAGAGGATTCATCTCCTTTGTGGAATAACGGTTGCTGTCGATAATTTCCTGCCTGGAGTTTTGCGGACGACGGATAAATAACAACCGTATACCCGGCTTTGGAGAACGACCAGCCGGGCACCGGAGGTCTGAAGGAGTCGGCTAGCCGGCTAGCTAGTGGCGTTAGCTAGAGAGACTCGTTATCTTGGATCAATTTCACAACATTGAGGCTTGTCAATAAGGTCAGTTACTTGTTCACATTGCCTTTATTTATTGAAACTCGTTCTTTAATTTTTTGAAATAAAATGTAGGTGTGGATATTCTCTTATTTTGATCATTGATGGTTTGATAAGCTAACTGCAGCCGTTAGCTGGCGAGCTAGTATGTACCGTAAAACTCACACTCGTGGGCTAAATCAACAATAGATGACTTAAAATGTCAGTGGAAAGGAAAATGCTAATCTGCTGTCTTGTTACAGATAAGGTCTCATTTTAAAGTTGTCCGAAAAGACTGTGTTGTTGCGACTGTTCTCTTCTATGAACTGTCTGCCAAACATGCACAGTCTGTCACAGACTATGAATCAGGCTGTTAGTACAGATGCGTCGTATTGTATTTTGGTTTTGTGAATTTATTACATCTCTAATCGAATTCATTTTACAGTGACAGCCCGAATATGGATTGAAATATGGAAGGAGGAACTATTATACACAAATAGGAGAGCCTCTCCAAGGTAGGCATTGCAATTTTCCCTTTGTTCAGCATCTGATTCACCCATGACTGTTCTGGAAAAATGACCGGGTCCCTTGTCTTTCCTTTAACTGACAGCTTTCATCACCTTGTTATGTTGGTGAAGTTTAAACACCAAAGATAGTCCAAGAAACCTTGAATTCTTCAACTATTACATGGGCCACTTGGTTTCACCCATCTGCCACTTTTTGTTGTTAGATTGTCATCAGTTACAAACTCCATGTTCACTACACTGAGATTAAATTGGGCAGACCGTGTCTCCCTTTTTAATGTTGCAGTCTCCCACCGCTTGCCCATTTGTATAGTTATGCTTCACCATTCAAAGTGGTTTTCTGTCTAAGCTTGTGTTTCCTCACCGCACATTTCCTCTGTTGTAAGGAAGCTTCCTCATCTGTCCCTCTTGGTTAGCTGCATCCTGATCAGGGTCATAGATCAGTGTTGCTCAGTGGGTGATTTGTTCAAACAACACTCAAATTCACTTTGATAAAGAAAGCTTTATTTTCTCCTTCATGACCTATTAACCCTCCGCTTTTTTTGCCTCCATCACATCCCAGCAACTTTAACATGATAGAATGGGTTAGGAAGGGATCATGCTGTTTTTAGTCATTTGTAGAACGCATTCTTCATCCTGTGTTATCAAAAGCTAAACCTCTTGTTCTTTCTGGCACTGCTTGTGCTATAGCTTGATTCAGAGTTCATTAAACACTTGCGCCTCTTTCAGTCCCACAGAATGTTAGGCAACATGATCCAGAAAGAGCCATTGTGGGTGCAGGTCTTTGTTTCAACCAAACAGATACACACTTGACTCTACATATTAAGGACCTTAGAATTTTTTTTTTTGCTGGACTTATAGCACCAGGTGTTTAGATAGCAGTTCATAGTCCATATCTGTCTGATATTGGCAAATGTCCACTATGGCCTGTATGTAGTTAAATGTTTTAAAAATAATTTCAGTGGACATTTCATATGAAGTTTCTGAACCTCACAGATTTTGCCTTTGTACATCAAACAGATGAACTTTTATTGTAAGCATACCTTATTTCATCCCAAATAGGGCTTGCAAAGATTGTGAGAAATGTCAGGTTTTAGTACACGTGGGGTATGCTTGTGGATATTAAATTGTATTAAGAACATGATTTTTCAAAGTTGGGTTAATTATGCACAGAAAATCAAGCGAGAATCTAGACTACTAAATTATTTAATTCATAGAACTATCTAAAATTATCTTATTATAAGATTCTCATTTGATGAGTTTATACTGCTTCGCGTGTCAGTGAGCAAGAGAGATTAGATGCTCATACTTGGTTATGTTCTCACCTGTCTACCCTATCGGACACTATTTTGACTGAACAGAAGCAGGAGAATTATGTGGAATATTTTGGACACCCATACCAATTTAATTCCAGGCAGTGTGTTACTCTGCAGTGTCAGCTGTGACTAAGCTTGGCTGGCTTTCAGTCAAAGTGCTGAGAACTGGTAGTCATACATTTTGTCATGTCTAAAGCACCACTAAGGGCAATTTCATTCATTATTGTTGTGATGAATTAGCAAATTACTTTTTTGGTTTGGTTTTAGTGTGTTTTTAGCCTTGGACCCTTCTATCAGTGTTGGATGGACAGGTTGGCCTTTCCACCCATGCTGTGAAGATGACTGAGCTTGCCAAAGTGAAGAATACAGTTATACATTTGTAACGTTTGGATCAAATGGTGTATGTTTTTTTTCCACCCTGTTTGTTGGTCATTTCTATTTTTTAGTTTAAAAAATGACTCATTCTTCATTACAATGTAGATATTGAAGGGACATTGTTTGACAAGGCAACAGTTGAATCTGGGCTTATCTGTAGTAATGTTTTATGCCCTTTTCCCTCTCCTCCTCATGGGATTCCTGAGAATTGTTTATGGTCACATGTGGGCTGAAGTTCAAACTTAAAGTGTGTCATTGTAATTTCCTAAGAACTGTCACTTGGGTTCTGCTCCCATCACTGTACCATAGTATGGCTCTGAGTCACTGTGGTGTTATCTTGTTTGTCACCAAAGTGCCTGAGCCAGCTGTCTGAAAGTTTTGCCACTGAAGTCCCTGGACACCAAGATATTTCCTACTGCTTGCTGAAAGAGTTTTCAGTGAGCTAATGTCAATCAGCAATGAATACAATTTCATGCAGTAAGCACAGTTTTGGATAATATCACCTCAAAGAGACTTGCGTTTCAGGGAAACAGAACTGAATAACTGGAAGTTTATAAATGCTCTAGATCAGGGGTGAGCAGTGCCATCCAGAAAGGGCTGCTGTGGTTACAGGTCTTTGTTCTAACCTTTCTGGGTCATGTTGCCCATAGATCTTTGAGTGTTGAAATTCTTACAGAGAAGCATAAAACAAGGGGAATCAGTTCAACTAGATCAGAAGTTTATTCAGAAATGTTTGGGCACTCAAACAGGTGACATCTTTAGTCTGATTGAACCGATTCACCTCTTTTTGTGGTTCCCTTAGCTGGATTATCGAGCATGTATCAAGACATTCTTACATAGAAGGTTCTTTGGCAGGTAGTGTTCAGAAGTGGCCCAGTGTTAGCTGGTTATTAGTTGCTTCAGTTGAACAGGTAAAAACTGACAAGGTGTTGGGAAGGGAATATTGATCGTGGGAGACATAGTTAGATGTTATTCCACCTACTGTCACATGTTGCCAAAGTCAGCGTCCAGGTACTAATCCCTCATGCTTTGTTTGACAAGATCTACTTTGGCCATCCTAAAATGTCTCTGGCTTTTAAGATGAGATTTTATTTTAGTTGTTTATGGTGTTTATTGCACAATAATGAAGAGAGCAGTCCACCTCTATGCATCATGATTAGTATCCACATTGTGGGGGTGGACACAGTGTTGACAGTATTTGACAGCAAGGAACCATATATTATCATATTTTACTATTTATCTCATGTAAAATCTTGCTGAATCAGTATGCAGATTGACAAGATCATTGGTGTTGTTCACTCACATGGTACAAGTGGAAACTACAACATCTGTGGTGGTGACCCTTGAAAAACAACAAACAAGCTGAAAGAAGAAGAAGAATTAATAATAATAATTCTATTATATAAGAGCTGCAGTAGCTCAGGAGGGGAAGAGCATGTGTTTGGGGAACTAATGCAGCAGAGGCTATGGGGGCTTTGGGATCAAACCCTTTGCAGAGTGTCAGGAAGGGCATTCAACCTAAATCCCCCACTCCTGCCCTGAGATGGAATGGCAACCTGTCTATGGTGTTTCTCTCCTTTCTATCCAATGAGTGCTGAGATAGGCTCATGCAGATCCGTGACCCGACTTGGATAAGCCGTTGATGATGGATGGATGAATGAATGAAAAGGTTCAAAGTATTTAACAACTACTGGATACCAGGGTGAAAAATGACCACATATTTCCTACTGTCATAAGTGCTGTTTTTTTCCATGATTAGACTGCTGATCTTTGTTTTTGCCAAACTAAATACAGGCTGCTCCATTGAGATTAGTTATTTGGGAAGTTTTATGTCATTTGAAGCCACAGTTCATGAGAAGGAGTCCTTTTGAGGTTTTTCAGTTAATTCTAAATGGTGCTTGAAATCATAGACTGATATCGTGGGTCATATCGGCAAAGCTGTTTGGCATGAGGGATAGACTCGGGTCCCAAGATATATGTCTTTCTTTCAAACATTATGGCAGAGATGAGGGTTTAGATTTGAGATCTTATTGTGCCCCTTAGGGGGCGGCATAGCTCAGTGGGTAGAGCGGTCGTCTGGCACTCGGAAGGTTGCAGGATCGATCCCCGGTCCTGCATACAGCATGTCGAGATGTCCTTGAGCAAGACACTTAACCCCTAACTGCTCCCCGAGCGCCATATGTTGGCAGCTCACTGCTCCTATACAAGAGGTTGGGTCAAAAATGCAGAGAAATCCAAATTTCCCCTTGCGGGACTGAAACGGGAATCCTTTCTTTCTTTCTTTCTTTTAAGGCCTCCATCATCTCACTTGGTTAAAAATTA
>OMLC01042641.1:0-20760 GCA_900302585.1 Regalecus glesne | reverse complement strand
TGTGTGTGTGTTAGTGCCTGTGAACTGAAGGCTAATAAAACGAGACAAATCCACGCCTCATTTCTGCTCACTTATGTTTTACATTACTAGAAACCAATAATAGGGAAAGCACTTTGCCATAAAGAGCTGCCAAGCGTAAATAACACAAATGGCAAAATGGCCCCTCATCAAATCATCAACACAATCAACTGCACATTCATACATGCACGCAAATGCACACAGACACACAGACGCATGCAAGCATGGGTACATACACTCACACTCGCACACATAGAGGCAAATACACAGATCACTTCAGTATCCCAGCTGGACCAAGTCCATTTGCTCAGCATTGGGCTAATAAGCATTGCACAAATGATCATAAATAAAGAAGATATTTTATTATTATTCTCACTTATGGTTGAAAAAGATGCAAATAAATGTCCAAATTTAAAATCTTCGTGCACGTTTATGTATATCATATTATTGATATATTTGCTGTGTTAGACTGAAAAAGATTTTTTTTAAATGACACAGATCCCATACTTTGCTGTTGTAAATATGTTATGGTGAAAGTCAGCAAAAGATGCACAAATATTTATTTTAACATGTCAGTGACAATGATCAGATAACTCTATGGGTTATTTGTAACCTTGATTTTTTAAATTGGATGCAGTTTTATTCTTTAGAAATTAAATTCAAATGAACTAATAGGTATTTATTTAGATAGAGTGGAACTAGTTCTAAACCATAATATGTCGGTTCCTCCAAATCAGGTGGCAATCCAGAAGACACACACAAAACACACACACACACACACACTCACACACAGAAAGAGAGAGAGTGAGAGAAAGAGAAAGAGAGAGAGAGAGAGAGAGAGAAAGAGAGAGAGAGAATGACTGAGAGTGAGAAAGAGAAAGAGAAAGAGAGAGGGGTATGCAGGCACTGAACAGACTAAACGGTTTGCTCTACCCCGAGAGAGCAGTATGCCATGTTTTAATGATGTCATCTTTCTTTAAGAGGAGTTTAAAATGGATCCATGTCTTCATCAAGAACCTCCCTTTTTTCCTTTACTCCCCCGCAGGGTGAAGAGGAAAGAGAAACACTAATCATTGAAGTTATGTCACCTAATATCTCTTAGTCTCTTTACCTCTCTCTCTCTTTCTCTATCTTCACATTTAAATTCCTTCCACCGTCTGTCTTTTTAAGTTTCGTTTTTCTATTCATTTTCTCAAACTCTTCCTTCTGTCTTGGTGTCTGTCTTTGCCTGTCAATCTCAGTGTCTCTATTTTCTGCATCTGTAAATAGAAAAATAAAAACAAAAATGTGAGTACGGTCTCACCTGTGGTTTACATCTAGCAATAGGGGGCAGACAACACCCAGAGGAATAGCAAGTGCTAGTAGTTTTGATCTGCTGGTTTTCTGAAGCCCCAGGGGAAGAGGGAGCAGTGGGATTGGGCCTGTTTGGGAGCAAAGCTCTGCCCTTAGGGGAGAGTCGAGAGGAGGGCTGCGGCTTGGTGTTCCTTAGTAACAACTCCATCTCATGGGGGGCTGTCCTGAAAGGAGAGTTGAAGATCCCTGGGCACTGCAAAGAGAGAGAGAGAGAGAGAGAGAGAGATATTATGACTTAGCTTTGGAACTCAATCAAGCATAATAGGATCATTTTACATGATCATTTAAAACTGGGTTGTATTATTTTATTGTATTTTAATACAGTTACCTTGATGAGTAACATATACGTATGACTCTTAACATATACTGAAGGCTTTAACCCCTTTACATTACATTACATTACAGGCATTTAGCGGATGCTCGTATCCAGAGCGACGTACAACAAGTGCATAGGGTCAAGGTACAAAGGATACTGGAGCAACACTACAAGCTAGATAACAATCCTAGTGCCATCATAAGACTCTGACGCAACATCAACCTAGAATAAACTAACAAGATTTCATGTGCCTAAACCAAGTACATCAAAACCAAGAAAAGGTACAAGGTACTTTACCTTTACACAACAGTACATGAGCCTCAATCTCATTTGCCTGGGTGCTAACATACTGTAACGACCATAGGTTCATAAAAAGCTTGCTAACCCTTGGCTAACAGGTCGGACCCTTTAGTTGACTGGCTAGTGTGCTTGCGTTTGGTATGGATGACCCGAGTTTGGTTCCTGCCCCCCTCCGAGTTTGCTACAATATATTTTGATTGGCTGTGGGATAATAGTCCAAGATGAATCTATCAAAGTCCAACGGAAGAAATATAGGCATTTTGTTCGTCATGGGGACCATCAAGTAACTAGATTACCCATGCCTGGGGCGGCTTATCTTGACACCAGCAACTTTTTCAAATTTAAACATTAATTGATGAGATTCTGGCGTAATAGCTCTTCTCCAGCCAAAGCCCCTATCCCAGGCTAAATGATTGGTTGGATCAGTTCAGTACAAATCTTTTCTACACTACAGCCACGTTAGGCTTGAAAGAGTGTGGACTGGTTACAAAAACAGACTCAAGAGTACCGGAATCTTTTCAAGTAATGTCATAGGTCATAGTACTGACATACTATACTGCTGATACATACTATATGTTGTAAGAATGACATACAGACATGGAGAAAGCTTTTGCTTGTGGTTTTTGGAGACTTGGAGGGACGTTCAAAACTAAATCATGCTTGGTCCAAGTTAGCTGGATTGGAGCTTGGCATGCAAACTAGAGTGATGGTCCTCAGCTATCAGTAAAATCGGTTTTAATATCAAGTGTTTATGCATTGTGTACTATGCAAAGAAGACCGACAGATCAACAAATGTACACATATATACAGAATTGATAAATTTTCCTAGCACAACACAAATACAAAAATATGAGATGACACAAATGGGACAGAAATTCTAAGATTACATTAAAACGTGTATAGGAATAGGAATTAAGTCACAAACAGCACCTCAGCTACACACGTTCATGCACACTCACACATACTACACACACAAAATCACACTAAGTCCATTGACCATTTACCATATGCACATATGCACACACATGCACACACACATGCACTCAGACACACAAACACACATACACACACACATGCACACACAGACACAAACGCACACACACACACACACACACACTCACACATACACACACACACACACACACACACACATATACACACATTTAGCCAACCCCTGTTGTGAAATGGGGTAGAGATTTGCCACAGACAGCCTCAGCAATAATTATTCAAATCACAGTGATCCTTTTGGCTGTGTGTTAATTACCAGACCAAAGCTTGGGTTTGAGTTTGAGGACTCTGTATCTACTCTATATGCTAATAACGCCGTCTGCTATTTAGGCCACTCTAAGAGACTGGGACAACTGAGAGAGAGAAGAATGAGGGGGGAAAGTGGGAAATTGCTCTAACACTATCGACCCGGGCCTTACTCCTTTTAAAATAACACATTAACAGAATAGTTAATTGGTAAATGTTTTATTATTGGACTGTGAGTACTTTTGATGTAAATGTCAAGTACTTTAAAGTGTAGGGGGAAATTACTGCAGCTCTGCTGACCCTGATTTGTTAAGGCCTTAAATGAGTTCCAGTGTCTTTATCATAGATTGGTCGCCAAGCGCCATTGGAGAAGTTTTGTTTTGATGAACCTTAGATCAAGAGTGAGGAACAACCACTCCATTTAGTTCCAATGCCAGCATAAAAAATCTGATAAAAGAATATTCAAAACTGTGTTAAAGGGCTAATACAGAGCGAATGTGTTCACCCAAGCCTCTGAATACCTCCGATGTGACTATCAAGACAGTTTACAGTAGGAGATCCCCTGGTATACTCTTCAAGCTGTGAGACATGCGCGGCAGCCGGTCTCTGAACTTGACTTTTAAACTTATTTCCTTTGAAGCCAATCATTTCCTTTTTGATTGTTTATGTCTCCTCATGGACTTTTGAGGTAATTATATGCTACTCTTATGCACAAAATGCCATGAAACAATGGCCAAAAACCAGACTGAATAGAAGACTGAAGCTAATGCTAACATCTTGGACAACAAGCTAGTTACTTCAAGTGAATCCCCAGAACCATACATGGCTGTTACCACCCTAATGAAAGAGGAAAGAAAGGAAAGGAAAGCCACTTTAGTTGGTCACTATATTAGCTAGAAATTCAGGGGCAGCGGTAGCTCAGTGATAGAGCGCGCACTTAAGGAACTGATGAGCCAGACGTTGTTGGTTTGAAACCACTACAAGGCAACAAGAAGGGGATTCGGCCTTAACCCCTCAGGTTACATCTAAAAACCGTGTCCAGCTCTACAATGTGGGGACTAATCATGACATGTAAAAACTGACCTCATTCTTATAATGAAGTTATTCCTCCATATTTAAACCATCCTATGGTGTAGGAGCAGTTAGGGGTTCAGTGTCTTGCTCAAGGATACTTCAGCATGATTTTGATAGAGCTGGGGATTGAACCTGTAATCTTCTAATTATTAGACAATCCCCTCTACCTCGTGACCCATGCTGCCCCTCGGAGATTTCTAATTTGAGGAATGAGTGCCCTGCAGAATTTCATAAATCACAATCTGCCCTGGAGTCCACCATCAAAAACCACGAAATCAGAATAGAGGCTCTTGAATCATCATATTTATCATCATATTATCCAGCCTCTAAAATGTTGACGGTGGAGTATCTTCTTAACACCAGAAAAGCAAGTCCTCAAACAGAAGATGCTCCCTGTCAAAGCCAATCCAACACCATTATTTAATCAACCACCCAGGTTGAACCTGCCTACATTAGTTAACTCTTTACAGGTTGTATTTGAGACCTTTTTGATGAGAACTAAAAAAAAACATGACATATCCCACATAGCTCAGTGGGTAGAGCGGTCGTCTGGCAATCGGAAGGTTGCAGGTTCGATCCCCGGTCCTACATACAGCATGTTGAGGTGTCCTTGAGCAAGACACTGAACCCCTAACTGCTCCCCGAGCGCCATATGTTGGCAGCTCACTGCTCCTATACAATAGGTTGGGTCAAAAATGCAGAGAAATCCAAATTTCCCCTTGTGGGACTGATAAGGGAATCCTTTCTTTCTTTCTTTCAATCACAAGCCCCTTTCTTCTGCCTCTGTTTTGTAGTGGAGAGAGTGCAGAAAGCCCAGATACAGGTTCTGCTGCTGGGGTTTCTGAGCCCCCCTCTGCCGTCATCCCATCCCAGGGAGACCTCCTGGTAGACCTGCTTAATCTGGACCTTACACCACCTACCACCACTGGACAACCACCAGCCACAACTTCCGGTATGCAGATGGGGGCCATGGACCTTCTTGGAGGAGGCCTAGACAGCCTGGTATGTGATCCTTTGTTCGACCACTATTGTTCTATTGACCCTGTTCAGCCCCAAAATACTATTTTGATTATTTTCTCAAAATCAGTGTTTCATAAACCAGAATTCTTTTTCGTGTAACCAGTATCATTACAGACTTGATACTGCGAGAGACTTCTGGTTAATTTTCATTGTTCAAGATTCAATACTTGCCATGTTGCCAAGTCAATAGTTGATAGGAATTTGTCTCAGTAGTAAAAATGGACAAATATGACTCTATTAAAGTAGATAAAGGAGAACAAAAAAGTAATCTCATTTATTTATCTTAACATATACGAAATAATGATTTGATGAATTAAAAAATCATATAATGCTTTGTGTAGCTATATTTGTTTTAAGTGATTGTTTGCTTTGTGCTGCTACCTACCAATTTCTTAAGTTCTTGTTGGCAAATGTCAACCTTCCACTTTTATTCCTGCTTTGTCCTTCTTTATCTTTTTATTTTATTTTTAATTTTGACCCTTTTGTGTGTATTTTCCTTCCTTTATTCAATGCTACACCTGCAGATGGGAGATGAGTCTGAACCGGTAACTACATTGAAGGAGAGGGCACAGAAATAATACATCTTGTCATACGATTCCATTTAATATCCATGAACCAGATCACCGTTATATTTTCTTGTTTTCCTATACCTATACTATATTTACTCTCTTGTTCCTTTGCAATTACTCTAGTCTAACTTGTATAGACTTCTGCTACTGGGGCAAACCCCTTTTTGTATGTGTGTGTGTGTGTGTGTGTGTGTACATGCCCACTGTGCAATGCTCCTACCATAAGTTGACTAAGTGTGTCTGTAAACCCCAAAGAGTTGGTTCTTTTTCCTTTTTTTCTTGTCATCTGGCTCAGTGGTGTGCTTCATTTTCTCCATCAGCCACATGTTCCTCCTCGGTTGGACACAGCTCAGTCACCTCAATATCCATCCCAGTCCCCGTCGCCCCCAGATTACAGCCCCACAGAGGTTTGTTTAGGGGATGGTGGACTAGTAAAGACAACCAGCACCATACTAGAATTCCTAGAATGTCTCCCTCTGCCCCTTTCACTCCGATGTTGACCACTGGGACCTTTTTTGAATAACTTTTTCCAACAGTCATCATGTCTTTTTTTTTATTTTACCAAAGTTCAAATCAATCTATTGTTCCCATGCACCTGAAACTCCTGAGATCACAGGAAGTCCTACTTGAGATTTTAGGTTTTTTTGTATTATTTCAAAATAACAAAAGAAGAAACTTTGTTATAATAACTTGTAGCTTTACCTGTTTGGCACATGAGCTCACTGTACACCCAGCCTTTTATTGTATAATGAACAAAACTGGTGGATTTCAGTAGCCCTTCAGTCTATTAAACAGTCTAATATTAAACGGTCAGAATTTTACAAAGATGGGAAGAAATCAAAACTGAAATAAAAATTTTAAGCTCTGTTGTGACACGTTCCACAAATTATTACGCTTTTCTTTTCTTTTTGATAACTCTGAATCTGTACCTGTGATTATTTTTTTCTCTTGGTGACATATTTCCATATCCCTAACCCATTCAGTCCATCCAGCCCAGAAATCCCAGAACATGTTTATCTCACACAAATGAATGATTAAAATGTGTTTTTTCCCCTTCAGCTTGGTGGAGACATTGGAGGAAGTACTGCTGTAAGTCATCTTTTGGGGGATTTTTAGACACTCATACAGTTTGATGGCTCATTATATAGCAACTTTGAAAAGGTTTAATGTAAAAAAAAATCTGGTCCACAGATGGGGTCTGGTTTTGGAGCTCCTCCTGCTGTAATGCCAGCCACTCTCAACGCTCCTGTGAGTGGAGGTCTGGGTGACCTGTTTGACCTTGGAGGGGGAGTTGGTATGCCAATGGGAGCATACATACCTCTTAAAATAGTAAGTCTACATTCACCAAGCTAGAAAGAACTAAGATTATAATGTACAGGTAGTGGTATGCCTGAGCAGGAAAGAAAAAGGGATCATTTATCTACCGTTGCTCAGCAAAGACATAGCTTGACCATACTGGATATTTGCTTTTTACCAGTAGGTGAATTAAGTCTTTGCTCTGTTTGCTCAGGTGTGGCTGCCAGCCATGAAGGCCAAGGGTCTGGAGATTTCTGGCACCTTTGCCCGTCGTGCAGGAGTCATCCAAATGGAGATGACCCTCACCAACAAGGCCATGAGTGTCATGACTGATTTTGCCATTCAGTTCAACAGAAACAGGTCAGAGGATGTTTGATGAATGTTAAAGTTACTATGAACTTAGGTCAATGTCCTGTTAAACAAAATCAAACAACAATCAAGGTGTCAAAGGCATGGAAGGCATCATCCATCTGTCCATCGTCGAATGCTTAACTGCAGCCAGGTTGTGGAGGCATCAGAATTCAGCCAGAAACTCCAAGCTTTCCTTTGCCATGCCATATCAACTAGCTCTGATTGGGGGATCTTGAGGGGTTCCCAGGCCAGTGTGGAGATATAATCTCTTCACCTGGTCCTTGGTCTACCCCGTGGCTTTCTCCCAGCTGGACATACCTGGAACATCTCATTAGGGATGTGACTAGGTGGCATCCTTATTAGATACCCAAACTACCTCAGTTGGCTCCTTTCTACTTAATGGGGCAGCATCAAACACCCTTCTAAAAACAACGACAAAAGAAAACCAAAAACCTAATCGGGAGCTAATTGTGATTTGTTTGATGTGAAAATTTCAGTGACCAAGCCCTATGACTTCAAGTCCAGTAGACCTAGTCATAAGCCTTATTCAACCCAGGGTTTAAACGCTCCAGCTTTGGGTTATAGTAGTCACAAGATGATAACCCTTTTGACATTCCTATTTGTTAGGCTTGCTGCGTGTGTCTTCCACACATGATAGATGCAGACCAATGAACTGTAAATGTCTCAAGTCATTCTGTGTTTTATTGTAAATCATAATCGCAGCACATGGTCTTTGGGTACCTGTGTGTTTTTGACTTTTTAAAAACATTTAGAATTTTTTTCTATGCCCATATTTAGCTTTGGCCTGTCCCCAGCTGGTCCACTCCAGATTCTCACACCCCTCAGCCCAAATCAGACCATTGAGGTCAGCCTTCCCCTCAATACTGTTGGGCCAGTCATGAAGATGGAGCCCCTCAATAACCTCCAGGTAATATCCTCACAATATTGTTTCTGTTTAATGAAAATCCGATTGATTTTCTTTCAAACTTTTTAACTCTAAATTACTAAATAAAGTACCTAGTTTTTATATTGAAGTGATATAGCTGTTTTGAGGCCAGCGAGAAAATGACAGTCCAAAGCCATTTTGATGCTACAAATCAGGGGCGGCATAGCTCAGTGGGTAGAGCGGTCGTCTGGCAATCGGAAGGTTGCAGGATTGATCCCCGATCGTGTATATAGCATGTCGAGGTGTCCTTGAGCAAGCCACTTAGCCCCTAACTGCTCCCCAAGCACCATATGTTGGCAGCTCACTGCTCCTATATAATAGG
Organism: Regalecus glesne; assembly: GCA_900302585.1. NCBI lineage: Eukaryota > Metazoa > Chordata > Actinopteri > Lampriformes > Regalecidae > Regalecus > Regalecus glesne. Next base: position 11,941 of record OMLC01042641.1, on the reverse strand, counting down.
TTGGGTCAAAAATGCAGAGAAATCCAAATTTCCCCTTGCGGGCTGATAAGGGAATCATTATTTATTATTATTATTAAATTATTTATTTTTAGTGATTTAGTTGAGATTTTTTCTACAATGCCTCTGAATAACTTGGCGTGTAAAGTAGCCAGTTGATTAATAATAATAATGATAATAATAATCAAAGTGTTTTTATTAGTTTTCTGTGTTAAAAAAATAATTAAAGAACACATAGCATCCAAAGCCAGTTGATAGATATACATAGATAGGAAGGGTAACAGAAGATTCCCAGAACCTGACGGGGATTCTTTGTTTCACTGCATATCAACATTGTTTAACAACATGAACAAAATGCAATTTGAGTATGATTTCATTTTATATTATTTTTGAACACTTGGTTCTGTGTTTAAAATAAATATGTATTTTTTGTAACAATTCTCCCTCCTCCTAAATGAAACTGTGAGTCTTCCAACCTCTCAGTCATTTATCTTCCAATAGCCAGTGAGGAGTTAAGAGCTTATGGCATCAAAAGAGTATCCTTGTCAAAGTACTTGTCGAGCTGGCTAACTCATGAGATATTAGGATTTGTCTTTGTCACATGCCTCCTCATGATTATAGAGCACCTCTATAGTAAGTCTGTATTCTCATTGGGGTTTTTTTTGCTTTCCGTCACTAGCCATTCTGCTATGTTTAAGAATTCCAAAGTTGCAAATAAAAAGGATCAAATGGGACATAAGGCAGTCTTTAAAAAGTATGATTAGTTCCCAATGAGAAGAGCTGAAGAGGCTGGCTCCCTTTTGATCAGGGTTATTCAGTTGACTGGGTAAAAGGGGGGTTGGAACTCTGCAGCTGGAGAGAGAAGATAAGAGTCACAGGGGGTGGGTGATAGAGGTGGGGACGGTCATTAATGGTGACACACCACAAGGCTGCTTTGTTTCCTCTAGGTTCACTAGCCCTGCTAAACCATACATTCTACTGTCAGTAGCTCTGACTGTGAATACTACAGTTCTGACATGTCTTAAGTTACAACCATGATATGCTATGTGCTATGTTGTTATCAGTAATGCTTCGGACTATAGTTCAGCATTTCTCTTATTCAGTTATTACTGAGATGTTTGTGTGGTTGCCATTTTGGGCTGATTGAGGATTTACATATTCTCAGTTAAGTTTGTAGGTAGTTAGGTTTTTGTTCATAGTAAAGCTCTTCCGTCATCAAACATGATCTCTTTTGGGGTTGTTCAGATTCACTGGAAACCTGTACAAATGATGAAAAGAGCACTATTGGCTATTCAGTAGTGAGACATCCAAAGTGGTATACAAATTAATTCAAACTATCTGTCAGAAAAAGCATCAGACTTTTGATAAATTGAATGAACATTTTCTAGGCACCCGATCATAAATAACTTTTTTGGTCCCCCACCAATAGGTAGAAAAAGGTCAAATTTACAGTCTGCTGCCCTTATACCACACCCTATACAACAGACAGCCAAGTACCCCATCAAGGACGAAAGTGCCCTACTGCGCTATTCAGTTGTAATTCTCTTGCCATCTCCTCCCCTCTTGGCTGAACTCAGCTTCCTTCCGTCAACATGCGTCTGTTTAGCAATCCAATCAATATCAGAGCCTGATGCTCATCATTGCTTCAGTCATCTCCATTAAAGTTTTGCCTGTGCTTCAATGTCTATTTCTAGATTCAGCAAGTAATGTATGAAACCTCATGTATCTCAGGAAACATTAGTGACAACCCCCAAATGTGCCTCATATTTGAGCGATATGGAGCCTAGGGAAAAATTTAGATCCCAGTGATAATATGGCAGAATCTACTGAATAGTTTAGACATTTGACGTTTCAGGTATGTGTGTGCGCCATGTGTGCTACAGGGCGCTTCAGTGAAACACACATGTGACATTAGCAGTCATCTTTCAAAGCACAATTGAAAAATAATTACACAAGGATTGTTCTTTACTTTCCATTCCTACTCCTACCCCTTCCCTCTTCCTCCTTGGATCAAATCACTGTTGTTTGCAGGTGGCTGTTAAGAACAACATCGATGTTTTCTACTTCAGCTGCCAGTACCCCATCAGCATGCTGTTTGTGGAAGATGGGAAGATGGGTGAGTGTCTCGGCCGGCTGTCTCCATTCAAGTGCCTAAAAACCCCTGCTGACGTCAACACAATTACAATTGGTGCTTGGTCTTCTTTTATTGGTTAGAGGGCTCATTAGTATGACTAGACTGTTGTCTTCTGTTTACAAGAGGATTGCTTGTGTACATGCAGTGGCTATATACTTGCTTTGTGGTGACCTGTCAAGCCGTCTTTTATTCATTCATTTATTCAGATGGATAGTTTATTTGTCCTTAAGGAGGAAATTATTTTCCACAGCAGATACGTACATGGAATTATGAAATACAGAATTATACAAAATACGGGATTTATTGGGACACTTGATAACAGAGGTCACACCACAGAGACAAGGACATGGATTGATGCTCTACACACCATAGGATGGATTTCTTGTAACTTAAGAGGAGGTTACTTATTTAAAGCTCGTGTGGCTGTAGGAATAAAGCTCTTACTAAAATAGGCCTTTCTACACGTGGGTATTCTATAATTGCATCCAGAAGGAAGGAAGGTAGAGTGGGTGGTCTAGGTCATGTGTGACTGAGTGCTTTGCAGATCAGGGATGAGGTGACACAGTTGGATAAGTTAATGGGGGGGAGTACCAATGAGTTTGATAGATAAATGAGTTTGAGAGTTCATTCTTATTAGTGACTAAGCATATTGGGGGAAAAAGGGCAAAAAGGCAAATGGCACCATACAGAAAAACTGGCTCAATAAGGCTATGCTACAAGAAAAGAAGTAGATGGGATTGGACAGACAGGTGATATAGTTAAAAGATGGCTGTAAGTCTCTATTGACAATGCTTGCAAATATTTGTGTGGTCTTTTTTGGAAACGGGTATGACAATTTATGTCTTCTGTATAACATGGATTATTGAAGTACAGTGATCTGACAGGAGGGGGGAGTGAAGGACAAGTGTTAGCTCCAGGGTTCAGTTTTTCAGGACCCATCCCGGGATTCCATCCAGCCTGGGAGCCTTATCGGGTTTGCAACTAATAAGTTGGCGGTAGGTAGACATCCAGCCTTGTTAGGAACGACTCATGATCCAAGTCGTATAAGGACAAAGAGTCTGAGAGGCTATCACACTCTCCTGAGGAATCCTTGGGATTAGATTGGACATAGAAATTGTTGAGATTATTCACAAAGGTGATGAGGTTTGGGGCACAAATGGTCTGCTTGCTGGCCCGTTTAGGGAGTCATGACCTGATGAAGGGCTTGTTTAGTGTTCATATTTGCAAACTCCTGTACCAGTTTATATCTATAGTTCACTTTGGCCTTAAGAATTCAGATATTCTGATATGTTCTGATCAAAGTATCCATACACAATTTGATGTAATTGGTGATAATCAAGATCTACTTGTCCAATTCACTCTATCAGTCCATGTATGCAAGGCCGTCTTGAAGGTGTGCAGTAGTATCTTCTGACCATTAGGTTGCTGTGTGTTATGGGCTTGTGTTTCAGCTGTTCCTGATAAACAGGAAGTAGGTGTAAAATATTATTGTCTGCTAGTCCTGATGGTGAAAGAGCTCTGGCTGTGTAGGCTCCAGAAATGTTACTGTGGTACAGATCTATACTTTTGTTAAATCTTGTTGGTACATCTGCATATCGTTTGAAGGCTGCCAGAGCATAATCAAGCTGTCACCTGTAAAATCACCAAGGAGTGACACTGAGGTATCTGGTTATTTTCTGAGAATAGCATGTGTTGTGCACTATTTGCTCAACCATTGTCTTGACATTGGTATCTAATGGGATATACAAAATAATAACACAACAGCTGAGAACTCCCACAGGAGGTAAAAGACTCAATTACAGACCTTCCCGTGTATCTTGATATTAGTACACCAGCAGGAATTTGTGTACATGCACACCACACCGCCTTGCACTTTCCCTGAGTTTTTGGCTCTGTCTACCCATATTATGGGTAAACAGAACAGCATTATGATATGATATATTGGGATCATATCATGATTCCAAAGACCATGCAGGCTTACCTCAGTGTCTGAGATAGACTTATCAAGCCAAGACTCAGTCAAAGCAAAGACACATGCCTCCCTGAATGAGTGTCCTCTGTAAGATATTTAGTATATAGTAAATCCAGTTTATTATTCAATGATTGGATGTTTGAGACTGGCAACCTTTCCAGGGTGTATCCCCGCCTTTTGCTCAATGAGAACTGAGATAGGCTCCAGTTCTCTCGTGAGCCAACTGAATAAGCAGCTGATGATGGATGGATGGATGGATGGATGGATGGACATTTGAGAGAATTATTGAGGCTAGAGGAGATTTGCAAGGGTACTTTTTGAGTGCCTTGCACCCCTTTCCCATTTTTTATTTTGATTGTTTATTTATGGCAGTTTCTCCTGTTGCATTGTTTCCATATCCTGTTTTAATCAATCTGGGAAATAGTGTTGTTCCCTTTCCCTCCCCGTGGATTCACCAGATGGGGCCAGCAGCATGGCTCCTGCTGTGGGCTGTGTGCTGATGCTCTGGAGTTAATCCACAGTAGGAAGCCTTCTGTTCAGCACCACAATAAAACTTCTCATCTGCTGTTTAATTAGTTGTTGTTTTTTATTTTGTTTGTTTGTTTGTTTACTTTGTGTTGTTTCCCCCACTACATTTTGCCCCATACTGTTTGTCCTTTTATCACACAAATCGTTTTGTTATTTTTTTCTCCTCATAACCATCTCTTTGTGAGCTGTCATTAATGATCCATCTAAAATGCATCTTATATAAAGAATAAATGGCTATTGATGCACACTTGCATATCTGCTGCATAAATTTAATGACATTTGTGACACTAGCTTAGTATGTTACTTTGATTGAATGTACCTCTGTTTACTCTAATGGTTCTATTCTGTTTAATATGCTCAATTTTTAAAAATATTGTCTTCATCTATTTATTTATCTGTACTATTGCTGCTTTAGTGACTCTTCTGTAATGGGATTTTTAATGTTATTTCCCTCTATCTCTGAATCACCTCTTTGTCAACCCACAGAGAGACAAGTGTTCTTGGCAACATGGAAAGACATTCCAAATGACAACGAATCCCAGTTCCAGGTCAAAGACTGTCATCTCAACTCAGGTCAGGAGGCACAAGAGTAAAGACAATTTTAACCATGGTGATGTTTGTTGACATTAAGTTGTACTTCACTAGCTTACATGTTCTGTAATAATTTGACATGGCTACTATAGCAGCAGATATCTGACAGCCCAATCCTTGCTAATGAAGCAAAATGCATTTGATGAGAACTCATCATCGGTCCCTATTTATTTTTGATAATTTGGTCTTGCACAAGCATGAGAACAGCTGAACTAGAAGGGAATTCTTAATGATGGCTTACTGGAGATTTTCCCCAACAGATTGAATATTTTTCCTGTGAATAAAGTGAGAGGGTTTTAGGCCTGACTATGGCATGATAAGACAAAAGCTGAGGAGGGAAGTTAATTCCAAATTAGCGTTTGTTTCTTTCCTCTGCACACAGCCTGGATAGATTGACTACCAGTGAATTTGGTGAAGGATTTAAGGAAAAGAAAATCCTGCAGGGTCTTTTATGCGCAATGGTGGTTTCATCAAAGTGCCTCAGACCATGACAGGAACCAGGGAGTCGGACTGCGTGTTAAAGAATGACAATATTTACTCAGAACTTGCACAGTAAATTTTTTTAAAGAAAACAACCTTTTCCAATCTTAAAAGAGATTTATATACATATTGTAATCATTTCTAAATGGGTCTTCTCCATAGATGCAGCTTCCAACAAATTGCAGGGCAGCAACATCTTTACTATAGCCAAGCGCACAGTGGAGGGCCAGGACATGCTGTACCAGTCCATGAAACTCAGCAATGGCATCTGGGTGCTAGCTGAGCTGAGGGTACAGGCAGGAAATCCAAACTACACGGTGAGCATAAACCTTGCAATGACTGTACAGAGACTGATGACCCAATATCTTGAGTAATAAAGATGAACAAGTCCAGACATGCTGGATGGATAATGATGAGTGGCAAGAGTGCTGAAGGTTTATTGCATGGCAACTGAACCGGGGTTCTATCACATGTGTATGTGTGTCTGTGTATATGAATTTATGCATGTATGGATGTGCATGTGAAAGTTTTATTTGTTTCGTTTTGCTAAGTACTGACTGTGTAGTATATGTGTGCAGCGTTTGAGGGGGGATGTGGTCTCCCTTGATAGGTTATTTTTGCCTGAAAATGTTTGCGTGGCTCGTCCAGAAAATGACCTTGTGCGATTCTCCTCCCACCTCCCAGCTTGTTACTCTGTCTGGTTTCAGATCATGTTTTTATTCATAATGTGGCATTTAATTTCTTTTTTTCTCAAGTCTGGTGCAGTCAATTTACGTCCATTGCCACTCATCTCCCTCAAATTTTTTTCTATTTAGCAGTTTCAAATTAAAATGTACATCTTCCCTAATTTATTTTGTCGTCAGGCATCTTGACCTAGTATAGAAGGTCATGAAGTATTATTTAATTGTTTTTCTGTCATGAGACAACGTGGAATAGTTGGAGTTAACTGAAAGAGGGCTCTTCACGGAATGATTTTCAAGTTGTGTTTTTTTGTCAGTCATTATTTTCTGTTAGGTGTCGTGCGTCTTGGTTCTTTATGGCTGTTGTGTCCTTTTATGATGTTTTCCTCCTCATTTAAGATGAGGAGGTAAATTTTTGTTGCAGTGTTTTCATTCCATCATCAACTCCATTTCCCTCTTTCTGTCTTTTCTTCTTTAATTTATCTCAGGATCAATAAAGTATCTATCTCTATCTGTCTATTTAACGTTATTTCTTCAGTTCTGGTTTTGTTTTTCCTCAGTTTCTAGGGCCTAATATGTCCTCATTAGACACAGGAAGGCACTCCTATTTTTTATCTTTGAATGGCATCATAAAGTACTTATTGAAGATTTGATATTGTCACTTGGAACGTTGCATCATGCATTCTATTGCCTATTGTCTGTCCTGCTGCCTGCTGTATGGTCCCAGTACTCCTGGCATAGCACATGGAAGCCAAGCTGCCAAAGCCTTTTGTTGACAGCTATTTTTAGAGCTGAGAAAGTAAAGCCCTGCCACTTCATGTCCTCTGAGTTATGCTCAGCTCATGAAGACTGGATCTCTTTACGCCCTTGTAGCTATCAGGTTCATACAAGCTGGGAAGTATGCTTGTTTGGTGTTTGTGTATGCTGACGTATAGACTTTTTTTTCTGGGGTTAGACCATGACTGAGCTTAATTCTGACATCACACGATTTAATTGGCTCCCACTCTCGCATAATGCCCCACTATTTGTATCGCTACCATTTGAAGTAGAGCACCATCCCCTCATCTCTCAACCCCTGTCCCCATGGCAACGATGAGACCAGAAACATTGGCAGATTTTCTCTTTCTGTCTGTGAGTGGGTAATTTTAAATGTTTTGGTAAAACATAGAAATGGGTAGAGTTGCCATCATGCCACCCTATGTGTGTTTCTCTTATCTAAATTTGGAACCTAGAGTTTAAAAAAACGTGCTCTATATTACAAAAGTCCTAGAAGAGACTATTCTTGGTGAATGCATTCAGTACAATGGAGTAGAATGCCTTAGGATGTAGGGTAGTTGTCAAGTAATCAGAAGATTGGTGGTTCAATCCCCAGCCCATGCAGAAAGCATGTCGAAGTGTACTTAAGAAAGACACTGAGCCCCCAACTGTTCCTGGGTACTGTAGCTGCTCATTGCCCCTATACCAGGGGTGGCTAAAGTGATCCAGAAAGAGCCACTGTGGGTGCAGGTCTTTGTTCCAACCAAGCACTTCCACACCTGATTCTATTAGCCAACCCAATCGACTTTGCTAAGGACCTTGATTAGTAGAAGCTACACATTTGAGTCTACTGATCAAGGTCCATAACAAACAAAATTGATTGACTAATAGAATTAGGTGTGGAAGTGGTTGGTTGGAACAAATACCTGCACCCACAATGGCTCTCTTTGGATCACTTTGGCCACCCCTGCCCTATACAATAGGATGGGTTAAATGCAGTGAATGAATTTCATTGTTTGTATGTATGACATTAATTAAGCTTCTTCTATAATGTGAAACAATGTAGCTCAAGGCCTATTTGTACCGTGAATCACTCTAATCTTTTTTTAGGCCTGAAAAATATCACATTTGGCCAATATAATTGTAGTTATATGAATTGATATTATATTTGGGTTACAAATCATTTCGTGCTATAAAAATTAGATTTTTAAAAAAATCTTTGTGTAAAGACAATAAACTGGCTTCTTCCCATGCCTGCTCCCTTTCCAAATTGTTGATCATCTTCAATTCAACTCCTTCCTCGGCCTGCATTATTCTCAGGAATGCTGTGCTTCACAATAAATCTTAAGTGATAAGATGCAGTGTTTAATCAAATTATTGCAGTAATCCTAGTGTTTTATTGATTCAAGGATTTGTATTGGCCTTTGCACTGAATTTAGGCTATTTTCTTATGTGTTCATTGATCTGCATTTTTGTTTTTGTTTTAATGCATGTCTCTCACTAAGTAAACTGATGTAACGGTGGCAAAAGAGACTAACAGAATCACTGAATTGACAGGCAACAGTCATGGACCGCAAGTGGTAGCCCACTAATCTAGACTTGCTTCCAATGGTAACAAGTCAGCAGTATTCACCTCTTTGAAGTGCAACATCACATAAATAAAAAGATGTGCAAAGAAAACATGAGGTCAATGAGTCGACATTAAAAAAAAGTATCTATTATGTGATTCCCAGGTACTAGGTGTTCATTCATCTTAAGATGATGAACAGAGGCTCGGTGATCGTTGGTATCCCAATTCCTATTTCCCGTCATCCTCTTCATAAATTACATTTTTCTTTGTATTTAATTTCTTTACTTTGATCTCATTCAGCAGTGACCCTTCTCCACTTGATGACAGTGATTACTCCCTTTATTACTTTTTCTTTTCAAATATTCCTGTCTTCCTTTTTCTCACCTTTCTTTTCCAACTTTTGTTGCTCCTCATATAAGATTTATTATTCAGCGCAGAAACCTTCAGCAGTGTGCCTGAATGCCACACTACCCAGCTGGTGGTGACGGGTCATTTTTACTCGCTGTCCTAATAACTGTCTCTGTGATGCAGCCTGAGCATCCTCTCTTCTTCACATCTTGCTCTATGCCGGCCAAAGAGTACCTGCTTAAATGCTTTTGCCAGCAGGAGCATGCATTAGTAAAGAGCCACAAGTGCACATAGGCAGGCATGGTGGGGGCTGTACAATGTTCTAGCCTTCTGGAATAGGGCTGTGGTACCTCCAGAAATGCTGCTCAAGGACACGCCAATGCCTTGGCAAGATCTTGCATGCAGAGTCAGTGAGGGGCTTGATGTGATAAACACTTCGCATATCAAAACATCAGTCTCATTAATAGACCCCTTACGGGAGAATAACAGCCAGCATGCTGACTCTTTAATTTCTTCTATGCAGTGTGGAAGTGGGCTTTTGCCTATTCCGTCCACCATCCAAATACATTCTTTATGTATGGTCTGTTGGCATTTGCAAGGGGCTTGGTATGAACCTCCAACAGGAGAACACACTCTGTCTTTGGCTAAGAGGTCTGTTTTTGTGTCATGATTAGTTCCCACATTGTCGGGGTTGACACAGACTTGGATGGCGCTTAAGGCTGGATTGCCTTAACCCCGCAGTGGCTTCAAACCCACTACCTCCGGCTCTTCGGTACCAAAAGGAATACACTCTACCAGTGAGCTACTGTGCCTCCGTCTTTGTATAATGATTTCTAGTTGCAATCATAAGTTAAGTCAAGCCCAGTGACCTTAGGATGTGCTGTGAATTCTCATCGCACAGCCTGTGAGGTAGTGTGAGGAATCCCTGGCAATAAAATGTTTCCCTTTTTTCAATGTTCTGTTTATTTTAGTTGTTGTTTTTTTGCTTTTGCTTCTTTGTTTTTTCGGGGGATACGTTCTAGTAGTTGAGAATAAGAAGGCTGTGGTAGCTTCAGTGTTGGAGCACATGCTTTGGGAACCGATTACCCAGAGGCAGTGAGTTCAGACGCACTGCGGGCATCAGGAAGAGTATCCAGCCTTAATCCCCCAAGCTCCATCTAAGTCCATGTCTACCCCCATAACGCAGGGACTAATCGTGACATATAACAGACCTCTCACTGATAGTTTAGGATATATAATTAAAAGCAGGATTTTTTGTGCTGTTGATTTTTGTTTATAATATTGCAAAAGTCTTTATTTTACCTGTCATGATTAGTCTCTACATTGTGGGGATGGACATGGAGTGTTAAGTCTGGATGCCCTACCTGACGTTCCATGGTTTGGAGCCAACCTGCACCACCTGGCTTGTTGTTTTTCTGATGTGTGGGCGCTCTACCACTAAACTGCCACGGCTTTTGTTTTTAATCTTGTAAATCCATCAATCATGTTTTTGTTTAAGGTGAAGAGGGATGAATGGGTTATTCTATTTTTGTTAAAGTTGCCTCCACATGTGTGAGATGGTGAAGCTGTCGATGTAACCACACTTCTTGTAATTTCATAGACTGCTCTGAAGTCACACCATGTCAAATATTTGGTTTCTAGTATTTCAGTCACAAGGTACATCAACTTAGTGTACTACTAATCTATCATTGGTCACACTAATTTTGTTCTGGCTCTGTTCTCACTAGTTATTTCAGTGTTTTATGCTAACACTATGGTAAAGGATTATGAGCTAAAGTGAAGAAAACTACAATCACTCCACAAGGCTGTAACAAAGAAGCTGTTAAAGTTGTATTTTGCTGAAGAAATAATACCATATAGTCTGCCTATAACAGCTTTTATTCTATGGGTTATCACATGGCAAGTGCCTCTTGTGGGATTTAAAGCCCTTTTACAATTTTGCTCACTATAATGTGCTTTTAAACATGTTTGCTGACCCTAATAAAGTGAGCTTTACTCGGCCAAACGGTTAATCACGGTTGTAACCCTTTCTCACTCTTCTCTCTCTGTAGATTTCTTTGAAATGCAGAGCTCCAGAAGTGTCTCAGTGTGTCTTCCAGAGCTACGAGGCAGTGCTGAAGAATTGAGTCCGACACAGATTGGAGCTAAAGTTTAAGCAACAATCCAACTTCTGCCCTCAGCCTCCCAGACTTGTTCCCCGTCCCCTTTCCCCTCTTCATCTTACCCACAGGCTGCTGTACCTCAGTAGTCAGTGGGGAGATCCAAATCTCGCTATGTGTGGCTTGGAGACGTGATTCCTCTTTTCACCAGTCAGCTGCTAAATTGGGACATTTAACTGTTTTTTTCTGATTCTGACACATTGCCTATCCATTTTTCTAAGACTTAAGAGGTATCTGGCTCACTTTCTTTGCTATCTTTATCCTGTGTCCATCCTATCGTGATTTTTTTCTCTCTGTTTACTGTCATACACACCTTACAAAATCTGTCTTTAATAGGTCTGATGTAATGGGTAGCATTTAATCTCCTGCATGAATAATTGCAAGCCCCGCAGCACCTCTTACCATACCCACCTGAGCCATCCTGCATTGACCCTTTTTTTAAGGTGTATTCAACTGTTGCTTTATGAAAAAGAGGACTGTACCATACACTTTTGTTAATGCGACTGTCTTCTCTGCTTGTCTCTCTTTCATGATTGTCTGGCCCCACGTCTCTTTAGACTCATGTCTATTAATAGTCCCTGCAATCAGCAGTTTAAGTACTATTGTCAACATATTTATGTGGGATCTCTCAAATGAAAAAAAAAGGGCTGTGTTTTCCCATCACCTGATTTGAGCCCATAGTGTCTAACCTAGATGTAGACATCCTAACTGGCAGGATAACTACTA
>OMLC01042640.1:0-13716 GCA_900302585.1 Regalecus glesne | reverse complement strand
ATATTGAGATGAATGTCACATCACTCATCTAAGTGACATCTTCATTCTCAACTGACCATGGTGTCCGCACCCTTATAAACAGCACAGAGGCATATGACCAAAAACAACAATCGACTTCATGTGCACATTGGAAACTACCATTAACTAGTGTTACAATGTCAATGTATGTAACTGTGTTGTTGGTGGATACCTGCAGTCAGTTGGGATGGAAGAAGTCACTTAGATGAGTGATGTTTAGTGGGTTTCTCCCACTAAGCATGTCCGGATGAACTGAATCAACTCTGTGATCCGAGAAACAAGCTAGAAAGGAAGGAAAAGAAAAGGTAAGACATTTTTATTTGGTCATTGTAGTCTTACAATGAAAGTTGTCCTCTGCATCTAACCCATCCTATTGTATAGGAGCAGTGGGCAACTGCATCATCCAGGGGAAAGTTCATATTCCACATTTCTAATTTCCTCAAGTGCAATATAACAACAATGGAAAGCATGACTATGATCTCAGGTTTCTGGAAAGCTTTGAGTGCATCAGAAATATGTTTGGGAGATTAGCACCTTTGCTTTTTGCAAGAGAAGGCTACAGACGAAATTAACATTGTGGGTAAAATTTAGATGAACATTATGTGAGGTGACTCAGAGGTATGAAGGATTATTATAAAACTGATGAGAGGCATCATAGGTCAGGAGGTAAGGCAGATGTCTAATAATTGGATGATTAGTGGTTCGATCCTTGGCCTCTGCAGAAATTGCGTCATGTTGTCCTTGAGCAAGACACTGAGCTCCTAACTGCTTGGGACAACCGATTAAAGTTAGCCTGGTGGCTAAATATAATCTAGTGTATTTACATTCTAAATGTTTATTAATATGCAGTGCCTATAAAGGAGATTATTATTATTATTATTATTATTATAACTCTATACTATTGACTTTTTGCTTTTACAAATCCCAAAGTGATTTTTTTCAAATGAAAAAGGCAATGCTACTGTATAATAGAAATGTTTCAGACTGCTGGATGAGGTCAGGGTTCCTCTGAAATCTGGCCTGGGGCACCAAATATATCAGGATCAGCTTTGTGCCCCACCCGGTATTTTTCATCACTTTCATCGCCGGGCACAGCACACATACTGTGTCTGTTGAATATTGTCCTTTTCAGCTCAGCAGGCACTGCTTCAGATTCCTCGTAGTCCTGTGACCCTCTTTCCTCCCGACGCAGATAAACCTGTCACAGGCAGAGAGACAGAGGGAAGGAAAATTAGGCTGGCCGGTGGAATACTTTATATCCTGAGTGAGCAAAGCCATCATCATCCTCCACTAAGCTTTTACCGGTTCACTCATCTCTTGGTGGAGCAAGTGTCTCTTACAGTCAGATCTCATTTCAAACTAAGAGCTTGATAGCTCCACAGCGGGATCAATGTAATAAAGTCTGACAGCTATCAACAATGACCACCACACCACGTACACATACCCATTACCGCAACGGCCATTTTTAGCTTTCTATGCATGCAGTGAATTCATTGTGAATCCGGCGCATTCAATTTAGATTTTACGCACTATAACCTATTTTCCTCCCCTCGACTCCTCTGCTTATTCCTACCATCTGGAATAACTAGAAGTTGAGCTTAAGTCACTACAAGCCCTCTGAGCATCTGAAATATTGCAGGGGCATTTTCAGTTACATGTTGACCAATTTCAGATGAATCTTTGCTTTTCTGTGAGCAGCCTTGTGTGAATAATGGAGAGTAGTTGTTAGCAGAGGCCCCACTGTAATGCACATTCACAGTGCATATCCGTTTACATATTTGTCAAGTCTTGCTAGTAAAACAGTTGAGATAGATTATCAGGATGCAAATGTGTTGAACATAGCCTCTTGCAAAACACCTTTACAGCGGCATTATGAAGGTGTGATCTAGCTATATGCATATGCATTGGGCAGAAACACCAACAAAATTAAAACGTTACAACAGCGTCCATTCACGCTCAGATCTCTGGTGGAGCTCAACCTTCAGGTCTGATTGAGGTGGGGCAATTTTACAAATGATCAATCATTTCACCTTCAGCACAACACTTGTCTTTTCTCGTCCATATATGTATTTTTCTGACTTTCCTTACATCTGCCACCCATATTCATAAAGGCTTGGATAGTGAAATACAGACTGGATATATCTGAAGTGTCCATATTTCTTCAGCCAAGCGCAACCCCGCGCATTATTCATAACTTTGACCTTGTGTGTATGTTAGTTAGCATTTCAATGCCTCTATATCCTGTGGGAATGACGAGGACAATAGATGAATGGAACTATCAATCTGTTAGCTTTAGAGGATGAGAACATATATTTTGCTATGTGAAACCTTGCAGTTTAAACATTTGGTTTTTCATTAGTGTTTGAGGAAAACATTTCACATGACCATGGATAATACAACTCTTCAGGAAACAGATTGACTAGTGATATTGCATCCTATTGGCTGCAGGCAAAGCTGCAACAATTTTAGCACATGCACATATGAAGAAGTATGTGAATATTACATGCCTCGATAAGAATATAGTCAATTAGACGTAGAAAATTATCAATAATTATTCCATTACGATAGAGATCAGGGGGGGACATGGCTCAGATGGTAGAGCGGTCATTTAGTGATCAGAAGGTTGCAGGTTCAATCCCAGCACCTGTAGAGAAGTGCGTTGAAGTGTCCTTGAGCAAGACACTGTTGCCCTAAATGGGCTGCCTGTGATGTACTGGTGACCCCTCCAGGATGTTACCCCGCCTTTTCATCCAATGAGCACTAAAATAGACTTCAGTTTCCCTGATAAGTGGTTGACAACGGATGGATAGAAATAATCTTTTATTTTCCAATTCTGGTCAAGACGCACACTGGAAATGTTTGGTTCATTCCCGTTAAAAATCTTATTTGATGGTCTCATATCTAGATGGATTTTGGGTTTACTTTAAATCTCGAGGGATATCAAAATGGTTGAAATTCTGCTATGCAGTAAACAAACTTGTCTTGATCTTTACTATGCAGAGAGATACTGTTATTCTCAGTAATCATCAATATTTTTTTACATTCTTCTTCTTTTGGCCTGTTTCAGGGGTCACCACAAGGAATTTTATAGTTTCCGTTGGTACTTGGATCGGTGGCCTCATTGATCCGGTCTAGTTGTATCAAGCCACATATTGATTTGGCCAAATTTTACATCAGATGCCCTTCCAGACACAAACACTAACCCTATGGATAGGGGCACAGGTAAAGCGCTGGATGCCATCCCAGTATTCAATGACTTGTGCCCATGCTTGTCACCAGATCAATATGTTTTTCCATTAATGGCCTATTATGTAGGGACCGCATAGCTCAGGAGGTAGAGTGAGCCTCTAGTAATCAGAAGATTGATGGTTCAATCCCTGGTTCCTTCAGAAAGCATGTCAAAGTTTCCTTAACCAGGACACTGAACCCCTGACGATGAAATAGTGACCTGTCCAGGACGTTTCTCCACCTTTCACCCAATAAGCACTAGGATAAGCTCCAGCATGACCCTGCAACCCCACTTCAGATAACCGACTGACGATGGATGGGTTTTCATGCCGATGCTCTAGGTCCAATTTGTTGATATTGTTTTATTTTGTACTTTACTTCATATCACTGTAACCATCATGGTTACGGGAGATTTGTTCAGCATGTTGAGAGCCAGTGGTAATTCCCAGTGCCCTCAGAATGTCTGAGTGCATGTCACATAAAATGCTCAACTTTTCTGATCGCCCGACCCTCCTTGATACATGTGATCACAGGCCTCTCAGTCAATTGGCAGTTTGGAGTTTGCTGGATATGCGCAAAATATATTATTCTCTTGCGTCTACTGATGACTTGTTTGATGTTGCGAAATTAAGCTTTATACTTTTTCTCTAAAAGGCTCGAAAAACACCCAAAGAAAGTTTGAAAGAGAGCGCTGATCAAACACTCTGATTCAAAAGACAAGGAGTCAGTCAGGCACTGGGAATTCACAATGATTCTCTTTCAAATGGCAGGAGGCAGGCAAGCCAAAATCACATACAACATCCATTTAAAAGGGCACACTTATTTGATTAGCAGCCATGACGTGAAGCCCCAGAGATGGTGAGGCATCCATGATCAAAAGTGGAGGATTGGCTGAAATTACGACATGAAGTACTTCTCAGCAGTGCCACTGGGTCCAAGGCTAGCAAGGAAATAAAGGCAGGGTTACTAATTAAGCTCACAACCGGCTGAAACCTGCCACTAAAATGCAGATGGAATCTCAATTCTGTGGACCACTTTTTAGCTAGAATCTCAATGCAAAAGGGAGCAGGGTCAAACAGTCTTTGATGCCAACAATCGAACTACTGGTGTTTCTTCACCTCTTTAACAGAGACAGTAAAGGATGGACTTGAACACACATCATTATTGATAAGGTCTCCATTTCGGCACTGCAAGTTACACAACACCTCTTAAAATTCCAACACAGTCATTTGACGTCAATGAGGTCATTTGCATTGTTAAGATATATGTTATGCAGGCTGAAGGGAAGATTATTTTGTCCTTCATGTGGACTTCCTCCACAGGCGTGAGCTCCAGGCTCCACCCCATATCCACATATGCCAACATGTCAATCAACTGTAATTGCCATCCTGGAGGAACAATATCAGGCCGCGGAGCTCTAAACCACACAGATTCATTGCAACACCTAATCTGCTAATGAGCTCAGCATGGCTATTTTCAGCATTGCCGCAGACATCATGGCCACTGCTGAGGAGGCCTGGCGCGGCTTCCAGTGACAGCAGAGGACAGTTGGCCTGTTGGAGGAGGTACAAAGCAGACCTCAGTCTGCACGCTCCAGGACAGCACAGTCTCTCCAGATCCTGTTTGGAAGGATATGTGTGATCCCGGCACATCATACCCAACTCACTTAATATTCTGCTTTACATAGCTGCTTATTTATTCTTTCAGATGCTGCTTATTGATATTGCGTCTAGGTCACAACTGCCACTTAAAAGGTTCGTATCTCATCAGCCTTATGATATACACTATGTATGATCATGCTGATTAAATAATATATCAAATAATGGCACGAGTGGACTGTGCCAATTAGTTAAACTACCAACAGTGCTCTGGGAGCCCGAAGTTTTGCCTCTCGATAGCAAGAGCAAGAACAAAAAAGCAACACAAACAATCCTTAATGGAACTGATACAAGAGGCTTTTTAATTATCTAACTCAATCAGCAAAAGACCAGTGGATCAATGAATCCCCATTACACTCTCCAGGCCTGTGCCCAGACAGCAGCAGTTTACATCAGTTCAAACAGCAAGGCATGCTGCAGCTAAGTGACAGATTACGGGTTGTGGCTAATCTAATGCAGCCACAGTGTTTGTACAGAGTATATCTTTAATTCAGACTGCAAGGTTCTCTCATTGTGACCATATCACTTAGCTGACGCAAACCTTCTGAAATATTTATTGTGCCCTGTAGTAGATGTGACTAATTTTGGAGAGTATTTCTTTTTAAAAACTGCAGGGTAACCTACATTGTGAGTTGGAGAACAAAACAGATCCCCCCCACTGACTTCCTGGACTCATTCTGTGACAATGTCCTTGTATTGACTTGTAAATTAATTCAAAAAAGAAAGAAAATCACTTGTCATTACAGGGTTCAAGTGACATGCAATAATCCAACTGCTGCAGACTGAAACTTAATGATAAGTGATAGTTTTGGTTTAGGTTACAATGCCAGGAAACTGGGGGAAAAAGTTACGTCAATACTACTAAAATGACTTCATCGGGTTTTACAATTAACATTTGATGTTTCATTTTGCAATTTTTCTGAAGTTATTTTTATAGACTTGACTATAAAACCCTTTTCAAGTCGGTTTTATTTGTACGGCGCATCATCACAAATTAGCCTCAGCGGGCTCTATATTAACACAACATCCTATCCTTAGACCCTCCCATTAGCCAAGGAACAACTCCCTTCAAAAAAAACTTTAACAAGGAGAAAATAGTAGGAAGAAACCCCAGGGATCTCTCTCCCAAGATGGACAGACGTGCAACGGATGTTGTGGATACAGAATAAATCACAATTCACAGCACATAACGGAGAGGAATATAGAATTATATGATAGTTAATAATAATAAAACTAGCTTTGCAGGGACAGTGCATATTAATGAAATCTTAGAATGTAAATATGCCAGAATTAGCCACCAGGCTAATGTTCATCTTATAAGAAATGTGTCAATTGTCCTTGAGCAGTGCACTGAACCCCCAACTGCTTAAGCCCTGAGATGGAATGGCAGCCTGTCCTGGGTGTGGCCCTACCCCTCACCCAATGAGTGCTGGGACAGGCTCTAAAATGACCCATGACAATCGGTCGACGACAGACAGATTGATAAACTCTGAAGAGGCCAGAGTGGCTTAGCAGCAGAGCAAGCACATGAAAGAACAACGAACCAGGGATCGCAGGCCTGACCCACCATGGTGCACCAGGATGGGCACAAAGCACAAGTCTCCCGGGCTCCTCCCAGGTCACATAAACAGAAAAGAGAAAAGGGGTACCATTCAGAGAAAGAAAAGACATGAGAGAAGAAAAACAGTTAGGCTCCATGATCTCGTTGGCAGACCAGTACTTGGTAAATTCATCGAGTTAGAAACCCACCTGGCATGCAGTGTAGGTTGTGAATCACACAATGTAAAGGCAACTAATTGTAGGTTAAGGCAAAAATGAGTCCTAATTTAAGATTTAAAGGACTCAACAGACTGTCAAATGGTAGCAGGCTGGCATTCAGAAAGACTGAAATGAACAACACTGAATCACGCCCCCAAAGACAATGCTCATCATAGATATCAGATTAGAGATGCATTATGCCAGGCAAGAAAATAACCTCAGTGTGTTTCTTTTCCATTTGAAAGCCAGAACTCTGAAACCATGAGCTCATCACACATCAGCCGGAGATACTCAGTTTGATGTTATGCAGAACACCCCTGTCAACCCTAAGTACCTACATGTACAGATGGCTCATAAGAGCATGTTGTTCTGATCATTGGATGTAGAAAGACAAAATTAGACTATAATAATGCAAATAGTTACCCAGCTATACCATGGCTTACTCGCAAGCTACTGAAGATATGATTGGTAGATTAAATGTTATAATCCACTGAAACAAGATGGATAGTTCTATTTTTATGTCATAATTAGTCCCCCATGTGTGGGGGTGAACACACACTGAGATGGAGCATGGGGGATTAAGGTCAGATGGCCAATGGTAGGATTGAACCTGAACATCTGGCTTGTTCGTTCCTGAGGTGTGCAATCTACTACAAATTGTTTTGTTTTCAGTCAGTCAGTCATAAGTCAGTCAGCAACATTTATGCCATGTTAGCTGATATGGTCCACCCAAAATAAGTTGGCATAGCTCAGGAGGTAGGGTAGTTATCTAGTAATCATAAAACTGCTGGTTCGATACCTGGTTCCTTCAGAAAGTGTGCTGAAGTGTCCTTGAGTAAGATAGTGAACCCCAAACTTCTTGGAAAATCAGATAAAAATTACCCTGGTTACTAGATCTGGCAAATTACAGGTAGCTGTAAATGTTCATTAATATGCACTGTCCAAAATAAAGAGCATAGCAGGACTTCCTTCAAATGATGGGAATGCCACTTTTAGTGTCCCACAGTATCTGTTGGCCCAATCTTCTTCCACGAGTATAACTTGTATAGCCTTTGCCAAGCTTGCTGGCAAACTGACTGTGTCACAGTAGTATAAGCAGACTAATTCTGGAGTCTCGTGACTGTATATATTGGATTTGACATATTTTTCTATTCAGCTTCCAAGTAAAACTAGCAGATTATTATAACTCATCTCTTTTCATCCTTTTAACAGCTGTAACAACTTCTGACGATGTCCAGACATGCTTTTCACTGGAGAACCAGAGAACTAGAGATGAGGAACAATAGGAGAGGCTCATCGAAGGGGGATATGGACAGGGATACTGATGGAAATGTGTCTCGTAATCACAGATCGACCCACACTTGTGGGAGAGTGACAACTTCCATTTGTCCTCATGTGGCTATGGCAGTGGGCAACGCTGTATTGAATTACGCCATCTGTGAAGTAAATGGACTTGTCTTTATATAGCTCTTTTCTAGTCTAGTGAACACTCAAAATGTTTTTCAACGTATGCCTCACATTTACCAAGCATGGGGGATTAAGGCCGAATGCCCTTTTCCTGATGCCCCATGGTAGGATCAAACCCACTACACCTGGCTGTAAAAACAAAGAGGTACAATTATCTTAGAGATGTAGAGGATCTTAAGACAGGTTCAGCAACAACTTATCCCGTTTACCTCATGCCGTTGTTTGCTTTAGGCTGATTTGAACAAAATCTCTCATTTACCAAGAGATACAGTCAACAGACAATATACTTCTTTTGAGATCCAGGAGCTGTAGTCAACAGACATTAGGTGGTATAACTGATTTTTGAATCAAATTTTTACTTCTCACAACTATGGTATAGTCCATAGATTTAAATAGCAATCAATGCAACTCAACTGACTTAACATATGCACTGAAGCGGTTTTAATCGATTAATGAACGTTCAATGAGACAGGTGCAATCGACTCAGATTTGAATTTACTCAGTGTTGAAGAAGCTTGGCGTTGCCCTCTCAGTAGCTATGTTGTTGGGAATTAATACATGGGGATAATAAGAGGGTTGAATTTCACCATGTCGATCTTGAGTGGAAAATCTTTCCAGCTGAGGATTGCCAAGTCCCAACATGTCGATCATGTTTGGATTGCACAAAATTCAATATTTCTGAGAAATCATCCAATCATCTGGATATCCTCACAATATTCAAAATGACACTCCGACACTGAACTAGTCCAACCACCAAATTTATCATCCCTCAGTACAGTCGATGTAGTCCTGCTTGAATCAGGACACAGCAAAGATACTGAGATGTATGAAAATTAGTTGATAGATTAAATCATGATCACATATTCCAGGAGTTTTAATAATATGACAAAGCAGACCCTGTTATTGAATGGACAACTTGGCTTACGTTCTTGACTGGCCCCTCACGATGGAAGTTATTTCTCATTTGTAACCGTCCACGTAATCATTTCGGGTGGTGCCAATTGGATATCTGATTTAGTTTATGAATACAGGGGATTAATTTCACTGGCAACAATGCATCAATTGTTTCCAGTAAGAGACACAGAGGCGGTGTTGTTCAGTAAACTGATCATACACAGAGTGTACTAATGCTTGTGTAGAAGAATCCATTGATCTGCTGTGCCCCTACATGGTACTTTCCTAATGATATTTGAGATGCCACCGTTAGAGGAATGGAGAGCAGCATTTCCCCAGCTCTCCGGAGCAATTTATTGTGGGAAGGTTATAATAAGTCCATATCTGGGGAAAGAAATAGACTCGATGAGACCCTGTTTGAATGTGGGCTCTAAGCCTGAAACCACAGCGGCTTATGGTGGCACTGGGAGTCATTTTCAATCCATCTCTGCAGGTGGAGCTATCATTGTCTGTAATGGATCAGTTTAAGGGAGAAGGGCCAATGTATTAATTAAACCAATTAGTTGTTTACCATTTCCAAGATTGAGAATTTTTTGCATTTTAAGAAATCCATCCATACAAACAATGTCCTTTGAGATTGTTTAAGTAAGACTTTCTCACTTACTCGGCCAAATCACTTTTTCAGTTTGGGGACATTGTGTTAATTTCCCACAGATGTTTAAATGTTAAGTTAGGTTCTTGACAGCATGGTGACCCAGTGGTTAGCACTGCTGCCACACAGCAAGAAGCTTCTGGGTTTGAGTGCCATCCCAGGCCCTTTCTGTGTGGAGTTTGCATGTTCTCCCCGTGTCTATGTGGGTTTCCTATGGGTATGCCAGTTTCCTCCCACAATCAAAAAAACATGCATATTAAAGTTAATATCCCCACCTGTGCTCCTGAGCAAGGCAATAGAAATAAAAACTAGAGTTTGTCCACGGGTGCTGCAGCTACCCACTGCTCCTACACAATAAGATGGGTTAAATGTGGAGAGGAAGTTTTGTTGTACGCATGTACGATAACAAAGTATCTAATGTCTGTGGGTCATCTCTGGTTCAAATCAAGTCAGGTGCGTGTGATGAGAGAGCCAAGTTAGATGTCAGGGATTTCTATCTGGTATTCATGTAACTGGCTGACATCACCTTCTGGTTATACTAACATATTCAGTGATTTCACATCTAGTTGGAAATTGAATGAGTAGCCTAAACCATTACCAGCAAATGCAATGTCAGAATCTGGTTTCTTTCCCAGGGGTGAACTGTGTCAGTGGTGAGGCAGCAGCCATTGTATGGTAAACATAACACTGAAACAAACCACAGCTTACTGGACATCGATCTCCAGTCATTAGCTATGAGCTCATGGCGCCATTCAACGACGAGCACAACTCGCGAGGTATTGCAGGTTCCTTGCTCTGCTATTGATTCTTGCATGCCTCTTTTTGTGACATATGCTGTTAGAAAACGGTGTAAAAAAAACAAAAAAAACACAACACAATTATATTTTCTAAACCAAGAATACCAGTGCAATTGGGGTCGTGTTTGCAAAGGGATTGAAGGTCAACCATTTAGAGGTGTGGTGATTGTTTCATTTTGATTTGAACACGCTTCATGTTCAATGAAATGCCAAAGGGATATTTCTTTGGCAGGACATTAACATTTTTTATATGTCAACATCATCTTGTCACTTCAGGAGCAGCCAATGTTTCACTTGAGCTGTCCAAATAACTCTCAGTCACGATCATCATTCAGGCTCTTTGGCTGGCTCTCAAGTACTCCACCTACTGTAGATGCCTAGTTGTATTGGGATTATACCAGTGGTGTTTACCATCACAGAATGAGAATCTGTTAAACAATTGGTAACTTACCATTGGTTTGATTCATAAAGTCACGGCTCAGGAGGTACAGCAGGTCATCTCGTAATTGTAAAGTCGCTGGTTTGATCCCTCTCTCCAGGAAGTTTGCTGAAGTGTCCTTGAGCAAGACGCTGGACCCTCTAGCTGTTCCCCCGGGTGCTCCAGCTGCCCACTGCTCCTATACAATAGGATGGGTTAAATGGAGAGGACACGTTTCATTGTAACAATACAATGACCAAATAAAGTGGCTTTCCTTTCTTTAAAAAAATCAATTTGCAAAGATGCTGAGCGTCACTACTTTCACTCGACTGCATAAGGACAATTTCCTAAGCTTCTGAGCAAAATAAAACAAACCGCTACTTTCAATAACCCAGAACTTGACATCATTTCAGATTTCAATTCTACAAAAAAAATAAAAGTAGAAAAAGAAAATTGGAAGGGAGCACAAGTCGACCCCTGGGTGAATCATGGAGCCTTTTATCTGCAGCAGAGGGAGTGTCTTCTCTCATGAACAGCAGCACCCAGCAGTCTGCAGTGGGAGAGAGGGAGACTTCAGGGCATTGTCTCTCTCGAGGACACTAATGGGTTTTGGTGTCATGTGTTTTCTACTCAGCACTTGACACATGGAGCCGTACTCCTTCACTCACCCCCTTTTTATGTCCATTACGATGAGGTATGTCAGAGCAACACGCTGACGTTTGGTCACGTAGATTGTCCGAGACGAGGCTGTCTGTTTAATTAAGGACCCCTGTCTCTCGAAAATCTCCTTTCAATATGAGTTTCCTTTAATGGGAGTCACCTCACCTGCTGCCTGTCTGAATGCTTTCCTGTTCCTCAGTTGCGGACTGTATGTCTAACTCGGAAGAAACTATCGCGTGCATTCCTGGAAGGAAGTGTGCATTATTCCCTCGTCTAATGAACCCTGGAACGTCAGGAAGGATGAGGGAGAAGCCTACATGGTACTCGGTACAGTAAAAGATGTAGCCCACTCCACCCAAGCAAAATTACATTTAACTTAAATACAATCTTCCCTTGTCCTCACCTGGCTCAATTTAATTCATTGCTCCATCCAAGAAAAGTAGGGCACTGCATTCCCCTTAATCCATTAGCCAATTAATTTGGGGGCTTAAAACATGGATGCAGATTTCTGTGGAGCAGTAGTTGTAGTTACAGTAGACAGAGAGCACTCGGGGGCAGTCCCTGAAATTCAAGAAGATGATTAAGTGCATTTCTGCTCCTGAGAAGAGATTATGTCTCATATTAGTGTCCAAGTCAGAGGATGGAGTGCTGCTTTGTAACTAGGCTATGGTTGTGGTACATTGAGATAATGATGTACCTGTCCTCAACAATATCGCTAATCATACCTCACCTCCAGGGTATTGCTTTAAGGTCAGAACAAATTCACTACCATACATTCAGTTCCTGTATTGTTTTAATGAAGGTGCATGAATGCCTGCCGCTCCGGATTGCACTTAGACCTCAAAACCCCCCATGTGTTTAAAAAGCCTCCAACTCTATTCTCTTCTCACACTTCTCACTTAACAGAGAAAATACTCTTGGGTGAAATACTGTACACCTCCGAACACTAAACAGTATGAGTCAGGAGATTGTGACATGCAGGACCGCGGGCCTGTTTTTAATGAATGTGAAACCCTGGCCTAAGTTTAGACTAGGTAAAAGTCCAGCGCGTCCTAAAATTACAGCCATGCATCACATCACAGTACGGTTGGACAGTGCACATTCACCCGAGTCAACCACAGCCTACCAAATGCATGGAAGGGCACTCGAACGAACATCTGCATCTATGCAAAAGCCTGATGGGAATTTTTCATAAAGGGAGCCATGGAGATATATTTATGTTTCTCCCCCCCCATTACCAGAGCTTTAAATAATAAAGTAAAATAAATAGCATCCATTAAACTGATCACATTGTGCTACCTCAAATTGTGTTTATTATGCTAATGGTACATGAAATTAAGAAAAAGACCTTGATGCCAGTGGATTTAATTAATGGGCTTTGGGAAAGGCACTGAGACATAATTCATTTCTGAGTAAGTCTCATTTGCAGTTCCATGGGTCCTCATGCCGCTGATTGCCTGAGTTATTCTTGCAGATGTGCTGCTCACAGCATGTCCCTCCATTAGAAATGAACACCTCATTATATAAACTACCTAATTAAACATAATACGGCTCTGCATTGACTCATTAATGTGCAGCCTTCTTTTTTCTGAAGGAAATAATATGAGAGCAAGGAGAGAGAGACATGGAGTGGAAGACAATAAGAGATAGAGATAGAAAGAGAGAGAAAGGAAAGGGCAGTGTGAACACTACTGGCAAGGCCATACTAATCCTGCTATAAAGAATGGGCAAACGTTGTCCTTTTCCAAATTCTAATTTGTCATTACCAGGAAAATAAGACAGTAATATAAAACACCACTGGTGAGAACAATTGCATTCATTTTTCCCCTTTGCTATTGGATGAATGTTATTCCACTATAAAAACCGGGAGAGAGGAAACCTCTAAATACACAAAAAAGGTGCAGGACAAATGGTGGAAGAGAGGAAAGGGGGCTCAAAAAGGAAAAACCGAGGCCACAAATGTTTTAGGTTCAGTCACCCCCAAAACCCAAACCAAACACTGCCTCCATTGGCCTCTATAATTCAACACTAATTAAAAAGACACCAGAATATGCAACCACTTTGAATGGTAGTCATCAATCCTTGACATCCATACAGGCCTCTATTCTTTTCTACAAATGAGGTGTGTGTGAGAGAGACAGAGACGCAAAGACAGAGAGAGAGAGA
>OMLC01042639.1:0-16385 GCA_900302585.1 Regalecus glesne | reverse complement strand
GAGAGAGAGAGAGAGAGAGTTGTGCCTGCTTTAGCCCCGTTAGGTGTTTATTTAACAGCACTATCAAACATGTGGGCACGTGCTTATTAGGATTTTAATTAATTCATGGTTGTTTGCAAAAAGACGTGTAATGTAGCTCAGTTGTTAAAGCAATGAACTGCAGGGCTTCGAGTCTCTGGTTCAACATTTGCAGATGAACCGGTTGGTATATTTCCCCCCCTGCATGAAAATAACAGATTTTTCAGAAGGAAATAAATAATAATACAAAATGATACAATTAATTTTTCATGAAATTGCGATGGATTCATTTTAGGGTATTGCTGTTTGTTTTATTTTTGTTGTGGGCTACAATAAACCGTAAAGGGTGTTCAGAAGTTAACGGATCAGAACACGTGAAAACATGGATAACCCACTGATATGAAACATTCACTTATTGTTTCATGTGCAGCAAGAGATTATAAAGTTGCTATGCTTCCCATGATTTCATGTTCTTTTGATATTCACTTTGAGGATCCAGCACATGAACTACATGTTTGCAACTAAGTGGTTCATGTTCATACTGAACTAATTGTTAAAAAACATGAAATTTGCCTCGGAGCAACTTGTCTATGTTGGAGAAGCTGTTAAGCTGTAATTAAAGCTGTTTGAAGAAATAAACTGTCATCCCAACTCTTTTAATCTGTTTTTTAAAACAATTTCAATTTCATGCAGAAGACACTGCATCAAAAATCTTCAAGTCTTACAAAGATTTTAAACCAGAGTTTTGTCATGTTCCACGTTCTGCTAGCCACTGTAATGGCATGCTACTGGGCATCACCATGAAGCACAGTGACCACAGGAGCTCACATTAGCAGAATGCTGAATTGTGTCAGGACGAAAAAGAATTCAAATGAACGCCGGTCCACACATGTAACTTGACTCACAAACGCAGATTTGACAATATAAATGTCTTTTTAGTTGCTGTAAATATAAAATGATATTTTCAATCTAGTATAAATGATGCTCCTGCCTGTTTGCTTTAAATCATAAAGCAGAGCCTTGGATCATAGTGTTTATTTGAGGGTGGGTAAATGAACCGGGTACATAAATGTATTCAGCCTCCTTCACTTTCTTCCCATCTTGATGTGTTACAGTCATACTCTGAAATTAATTAGATTTATTTCTTTATCATCAATTTACATGCAGCCCTCATTAATGACAGCATAAAAACAGGATTTTACAATGGCTTGTAAATGTATAGAAATACAAAAGGAATATCACGTTTGCATAAATGTCCAGATCCTCCAGTAGGGCATTGGGGAGGGAAGCAAGGAAAGCCACTTTGTCAGTCAGTGTATTCTTACAATTAATTTGGTCCTCTGCGTTTAACACATCTTACTGTGTAGGATGTGTTAAACGCAGAGGATCAAACCCACAACACCTGGATTGTTATTTCTTTAAGTGTGCGCTCTACCGCTGAGCTACTAGAGCTCCACAGGAATTGACAGGGGACTCCTATTTTCAATGATCGTCCTTGAGATGTTTCTGCAACTTGATTAGAGTCCTCCCGACGGGGCATGATTCAAAATGTGTGCTTGCTGGTATTCCATCAAGTCTGATGATGACATCCCTCCTCGTCAACAGTTTAACACCATGGTCAGAGGTGGAGACCTTTGAATTCAGGTTTTTAAGATGCCACAGGGGTGTGTGGTCCTCAGTAGCACTGTGATTACAGCTTATATCCAGGATGCCCAGTCACTCATCATGACTGCAGGAGGCTGCTGGAAACTCCTGACTGTCAAAGAACCACCTCATGTGTGCCACCAAAAATCTTGCTTTTCTCTCATGGTGTGCTCCCCTAGTCTTGTCTCAGTAGACTTCCCACAAGGCAGTGGGGCAGTGGTTGGCCATGAACAGCCTCTGGGGACCACTGCAGCTCTGAGATCCCCTACCAAGTTAGCCTGAGGCCACAAGGCAGCCAGTTATCATGTGTGGCCACAAGCAGGGCTGGCAGAGGTCTTGGGGGAAGGAGAGGCTATGTACTGGCGGGGACGACTTGTGCACTGGGCTGCTTCCTTCTCCACCACAAGGCCTAGCCAGTGGCAGCAAGATGTAAGCCAGAGGTTAGAAACCATTTGAGTGTGAAGCAAGTATGCATCTTCTCTCCAACTACTGCACAAGACGCATCACATCACCCTGTGCGAGTTGTGCACACACACACACACACATGAATGCTGAGGAAAGCAAAATGATCTGGAATAGTACATGAGGTACATAAATAAGGCTCCTGAGCAGACAGTGTTTGTCAAGCCATAAGAACCGTGTACAGACCTCTGATAAAGGCTCATACTGAGACACTGATCTCAGGAGAGGTAAAGAAAAATGTCTGCAGCTTCCAAGATCCTGAAGAGCACAATGGCTTCCATCACTCTTCAATGGAAGAAATTAGGAGCCATAGACACTCTGTGGGGCAGTATGGCTCAGTGGGTAGAGGGGTCGTCTGGCAATCAGAAGGCTGCAGGTTCAATCCCTGCATCTGCAGAGAAGTGTGTCAAAGTGTCCTTGAGCAAGACACTGTCCCCTAACTGCTCTGCCCTGTGATGGACTGGTGATCTTTCCCCACCTTCGCCCAATGAGAACCGAGATGGGCCCCAATTCCCCCGTGACCCGACTGGATAAGTGGTTGACGATGGATGGATGGATGATGGATGGATGGAGACACCCTTTGTATAGCTGGCCACTTAGCGAGCCGGGTGGGTTGGTACGACAGATAGCAGAGATAAGGATACAGAAGGGAAAGCATAAGATTGCTTTGGTACCATTGAAGGAAAGGGTTAAAGGGTTAATGGAGGCATTCTTCTGTGGTTGCACAAAATCAGCTGCTGCAAATGAAATGGCTCCCTTGCTCCTGCCCTCCTCTCACTTGCCGATTAGTTGAAGCAGCGATCAATGCAAGTTGTACATGGAGGTCATCATTCCATTTAATATCTGTAATGCCAATGAAGACAGCAGTAATCCAGGTATACAAGTGATGGAAGAACAGTGCCATAAAAAGCAAATGCCTCCATTCCTCAAGCGTGATGAGAGACTGGCATTTCAAACCGGTGTGCTGCAATCTAAATGCAAATTGTGAGTGAATGACAATGAGTTGACACATTATGGACATTCTGAGTTGTCATGCTTAACTCAGCTGGATTTATCAGCTCATGTTTTCCAGCTTACAACTTGGTAATTGACTCACCAATCTTCTCCAATGGGAACCATGAAGAGTGTCAAAGAAGTTGCTTTTCAAAGGAGCAACATGGAGAAGAAGAAGAAGCTACAAATGGAGGATGGTTGGGCAAAATTCCACCATTTCAGAGATAAGACAATGAATTGCCACTGAGGTGTGTCATTCAGACAGTAGGAGGGAATTAAGGGGGAGAAACGGTTTCATTGATTCCTTGGTTATGTAGATGATCATTATTGCCACATTATCCCTGAATGCAATGCACTGAGATAAACCCTCCCCGCCCCGGTTAGACTTCAGAGAGATTTAATGTGGTGATGGTTTTCACAAGGCAATTAAATGCCTTTTGCCTTTTCCTGCCCTTGTTTGCTCAGTGACAACAGATAACGCAACAAACTGGCCAAGTATTCCGCCAGCTGGTGACAACCTAACGTCTCTATAGGAAAGCTGGGAGTGGTGATTAAAGGGTTAAAGCCCACATGGAGAGATAAAGGAGGATTTGAGGTATAGATGGCACTCCTTACCGGATTACCAATACAAGGCAGACATGCATGATGGTCCTTTTTTTGTGTCACAACTAGTCCCCACATTGTGGAGGGGGGAGGGTACAGACCTAGATGGAGTGTTGAGGGATTAAAGCCAGATGCCTCTCCTGATGCTCCATGGTGGGATTGAACCTGTCGTTTCCTAAGCAACTTTGGACATACATGCATTCTCAACCGCTTATCTGAAGTTGGGTCGTGGGGAAACGGGCCTATCCCAGTCGTCATTGAGGGAAAGGCAGGGAAACACCCTGGACAAGTCCCCAGTCCATCACAGGGCAGAGCAGTCAGGAGAACAGTGTGATGCTCAAGGACACCCCGACACACCGGGCGGGATCAACCTGTAAACCTTCCGATGGCCACTCTACCAATAAGCTATGCCGCCTCTGGACATACATACATAACGCAGCCAATTCAGCAGACATGTTAATGGATAGATGGATTTTGCAAATATGAGTCACAAATGCAAACTGACAGAACAAATATATGATTTTTTACAGATTTTTTTACATGTGTATTTTGTGGAAATTGACTGACCAAATAAGGGACTACACATTGTTAAAGGTCAACTAGCCCCTATAGATGCTCATAAAGTGTTTTATATGGAGGTGGGAAAACTAGCTCCAGTCATATGGATGACTAAGGAGCAAAATGAATGGTAAATGGACTCAGTTTTGTGTAGCACTCTTCTAGTTTATTGACTACTCAAAGTGCTTTACAACATCTGCTTTGCATTTACAAGCATGGGGGATTAAGGCCAGATGCCCTCTCCTGATACCCCGTGGCAGGATCGAACCCTTCAAGCCTGCCTTGGAGGTTCAAGCTCTACAACTTGAGCTACCGTGACCCTGAGATTACATGAGGTTAATATTATTTGACAAATTGTTTCAAGTTCAAATATCAGTCTGTCAAAGCTATTTATTCTTCCCTGGGTCCATCCATATGCATTTAAAAGAATCAATACACAGGATTTAATGTAACAATCCTCAATGCTAAAGATCAATTCAGATTGTAAGCTAATGTATTAATTCAAATCCTGACCTATCGTACTAACAGAGGTTACCATGGAGGATGTCAGGCTCTGTGGGCATCAATTCAGTCTGTCACATGGGCAGCACCCTCAACTAAACTACCTAAACTAGAGGTTGAAAGCTCACTTTTTATTTTCTTTTTATTTTTTTTCATTTTTGGAGGCACCTATCTGCCAAGGCTTTGTTCACTTATGTAGGTCCACAACACATCATCAAACCACACTCAGTCCCAGCAGACTCAGCAAAACCATATGGCAATATTAGCTAAGATCTGCATGGCACCTGTTCCTCCACACCTCTTGGTAGCTGCATTTGGTGTTGGATTCACTAGTGCCTGCTACACATTGCATGGTGTATCCCGGTCCTAAAAACAACAGACTGACAGGATAAAGGGACAGCTGACTGATGGCTTAAAAGAGCCCACCTAAGCGGGTCAGAACCAGGTTGTATTAAAATGGAATTTGTCACGTTAAACCCGTGACATTTCAAGAAGGCTTGTAAGAACAGTCAAACATCTCTGAGCAGCTGTCCTCTAAAAGTGAAGGTGAATTTATGGATTTCACTTTTGTTTATTTCCACCTATAAGATGCCAAATAAAGTTCAACCCGCTTATATGAACCACTGCTTTGTATGGGCTTGATTTCTTTGGTGGACTCCTGCTCCTCATCTGATGGACATATGGGAGAAGGAGCTCGACCTGAAATGAAAATAATGATAAAGATAGTCTTTATGCATGCTCAATGATCCAGGCAAAGAAATCACTGAAATTTAAATCAGTTCATCCGAGCACAACGTTTATTGGGATTGTTTCATCACTCACACTCATATGACTGTTTTCCAGGCTGGGGGACACCTGCAGTCAAGCTGAGACTGAAGAAGTCACTGAGATGAGGGATGAAAGGTTTCTCCCAATAAACGCCGTGTCCAGATGAACTGATTCAGCTTTCTGTGAATGAGAAATGATGACACGGAAAAGGAAATTATGCACTCCAGGGTCATGTATTTCTAATATGCCGGCTATGCTTGAGGCTAAATATTTGATAGCCTGTAGCAGAGTATGTCTGGCCTGGCGCAGAGGTTTCCTACGCCTGTGTTCTTTACCATTTCAACTGAGGTCTAATATTATTGTCTCTGTCACTCTTCTGGTCTCTCTGTTGGAAAGGGAATGTGTTTGTGGTGAGCCTGGCCTTTGCTGACTTGGTGGTGGCCTTCTATCCATACCCATTGGTGCTGTACGCCATCTTCCATGATGGCTGGTCACTGGGTGACATCCAATGCAAGGTGAGCCGTGACCCCAGCTTTGACTCCATGCCACATTCTTCTTTAATCTGTTTCTTTTCCATCTATTAGCATAGATGAGTCATTCCGAGGTACATTTTCTGCAGCGTCATCTACTAACCGTACCCTTCTCTTGTCTCTCTATCTTTGCTTTTTCCAAGGTGAGTGGCTTCCTGATGGGCCTGAGCGTAATTGGCTCCATCTTCAACATCACAGGTATCGCCATCAACCGATACTGTTACATCTGCCACAGCTTCTCCTATGACAAGCTCTACAGCTACCGCAACACGCTGCTGCTGGTCGCACTTATATGGGCTCTGACTGTCGTGGCCATCATTCCCAACTTCTTTGTCGGCTCACTGCAGTATGACCCTCGCATCTATTCGTGCACGTTTGCTCAGACGGTCAGCACGTCCTACACCATCACAGTCGTGGTCATCCACTTCTTTGTGCCCATTGCCGTGGTCACTTTCTGCTACCTTCGCATCTGGATCCTGGTGATCCAAGTGAGGCGTAAGGTCAAGTCGGAGGTGCGCCCACGCATCAAGCCTAGTGACCTGAGGAACTTCATTACAATGTTCGTGGTGTTTGTGCTCTTTGCCATCTGCTGGGCACCGCTCAATTTCATCGGGCTGGCGGTGGCCATCAATCCCAAGACAGTGGCACCGCGCATCCCTGAGTGGCTCTTTGTAGTCAGCTACTTCATGGCTTACTTCAACAGTTGCCTTAATGCCATCATTTACGGCCTGCTGAACCAGAATTTCCGCAAAGAGTACAAGCGGATTGTCATGTCAATGTGGATGCCCCGCCTCTTCTTCCAGGAGACCTCACGGGGCGGTACTGAGGGTATGAAGAGTAAGCCTTCACCAGGACTGAACAACAATGACCAGGTGAAAGGAGAAACGTTGTAACCCTACCCAACAGACACACACAAGCTTCTTTCCCTTTTAACCCCCCCCTCGTCCACATTTTCTTCTCCTTTCGCAATCACGGAGCGCTATCTCCATATCATCTAACTCACCGGCAACGCAGCTCCACTGTGCTGAAGCTTCACTTAACTGTTGCATTGTGGGGAATCATGAAAGATGGTGAAGCAGATCGTCAGAGTGAGGGGGATGTAAATGGATGACAAAAAGACGGGAGAACAAAGAAAGAAATGTTGACTACATAAGCTGTTATTCACATCTTGCAGAGTGCCATTCATATATATATATATAATCTACCTTATCTATCATATTCTCATGTACACCTCAGGGTGCCTGCCTCCTCTGCTGCTTGGGCAATATGCACTTGAAAGTGGAGGCACCAAGAAATTATTTATTTTCATTTTCTACATCATGAAACCTGACATTTGAAAATCTTTTTGTCATGTTCTCTCGTGATTTTGCTGCACTGAACAAGATAGTATTCAGCACACCAAAATTTTCATACAGTTAAATTGTATAAACCATTACTTTGTCTGATTTTAACCAAAAATTACTGTGTTTATTTTCTCATGTTCCTTTTTACGACAAACATTGGAAAATGTACCACGGTACGAAAAAAACCCTTCAATATCAGTTTCAGTTTGTTAGTGGTAGACGCCTCAAATTCTCAATGGGCATTTCTGTGGTTTGTCAAAGGTGCCTGATATTTTGCTTATCGCCTCAAAGTAAAGTTTTTTGCCAAAAAAAGAGAACAAAACCAACAAAAAAACAATGATAAAAAAAACCACGATGACCATAAAAAAAAAAACGGTTGGATGAGACATGATGCTTTTCTATCGACGAGGATTATGCCCATCGACGGATGGGTTACATTCAGTGGGCACACAAATCGTGCTATAAATTCTTTTTGAAAGTGTTACGAGTCGGAATATTTGGATATTCAAGCCTACAACACAGTCATGGAAAATCCCACACCAATCGAATATATAAGCACAATTCAAGCTGTTTAAACTCGGACAACAGTGTACTTATGCAGTTTACAGGTTTCCAATGTACTCTTAGTAATGATGAGAATAAACATCACTTTCTCTATGCATTTTACACTTCATATCATGACAAGTGAACACGACAGGGGACGAAGCGTATATAAAACTCTATACGTGTTTAATGCTACTTTTTTATGAAGTTAATCTTAGTACAAAGCGAGCGAATCGGTCAACGAAGGCTGATTCCTGAGTTTGTGATTCCGTATTCTGTGATGGCAAAGAATGTGCATGAGCTTTTTGATCGATTTGTTATGTTATTTCTAGTTCCTCGATGCTTTGCTTTGTTTTGAAGAGGCTAGTTTGGGGCCAGATGAAGGCTATGCTGCTGCTGAGAAATACGATGAGGTTGGTGATGATTATGAATTGGAGGACCTGGTGCCCCTTATTAGGTTTATTTGTTGATGGATGCACTGAGGGAGGGGTTGAGAGATGAGCTGCATATTTGTCTTTTTTACGTAAGTGGGAAGTAAAAAAGTTTAAAAAAAAGCATATATGGTATTTATTGCTGTAACTTATATATCAAACATTAATGAAAAACATTTCAAAATGTTATTGATGTAAAAAAAAACTTTAAATGTTAATAAAAACAACTTTATTTTTACACTTTTGGGGGGACTCTTTCCATAGAGATGCTGCTTGCTCATGCTGTTAAAGTCAATGACACTGAAGAGAAGAGAAGACGAGATGTTCCTTTATTATTCCCACAAGGGGAAGTTCTCTGCGATGCAAAGCAGCGAGGTGGAGAGCAGAACAGAGGTATGAAAGAAAAACAGATGCATGATAAATACGTAGAAGATAGATTGAAAAGTGACGTCCATCACCACTTGCTGTGAATAAGGTTAATGGCAAAAGAGAAAATAGTTGTTTGCTTGAAACGGAAGATGTGTGGACATTACTGCAGTGGCGTGTAAAAGAAAAAGGTCTCCGTAGGATGATGTCTTGACTGCTGTAACCTTTCCCCAGACGTACTCTCACATTCATCCCTTCACACTGTCTCCTACTCCTCTTACCTCATATACTTTTCTTTTTACTTTTTAGTTTCGATTTTCACTATTGTCCCAATCTCGCCATTCCTTCCTTCGCCCCCCCCCTCATTATTTCCACATCCGCTTTCAGCCATTCCTTTGTGCTCACTCGTGCTTCTGCACAGGCTGACTATATGTCTCCCTCTGTGAGCATTGCTCAGGGTATGATGGGAGAATAATGCATAAAAATTGTCTCTGTCGGCGTCCAACATTGCTGAAGTTCCACAGCGCCCATCATCCCTGCACAGGAGTCTAATGAGTGTTGACAGGAGCCATGGGTGAGAGTATCCGCTTGAATGTGGCTTCCCCCTGAAGTCTGCACACCCTGCCATGACAGGAGGAGCTTAACACTTCTCCCTGGGACTGACCTCTTAATAGAACCGTGCATACAGTACATTGTATGTCAAACTCAAATTAGCCGAGCAGGGCGCTCTTGAAAATGATTCAAAGTCACACAGGACTCATTAGTTGAATATAGAACTAATTGAAATTATGCGTAAATGTGTGCTCTCTAGTGTAAACTCAATTTTTTGTGTACAACTTTTCATTTCAATCGGGTCCTATTTTAAATTTTTGGGCAAATCAAAGCCTTAATCTCACTCAGTGGGTTGGATGACCTAAAATCGGCTCTGCAACCTTTGCAACTCTACCTGTCTTTCCACTTGAACTACATAATTCGACTCTGCAAGCACTGAATCGGGTTGACACCTCTCTCCCTCAACATCAGCGCGCACACACACACACGCACACACGGCCCGTGATGTTGTATTTCAATGGTGTCTTTACAAAAGGTTGACAAATTTCAATTAAAGTCAGATCGTGCCGATGTCAGGGTAAGGCATGATATAGCACCTGAAGAGCTCGAGCAAAACAGCATGTCAGCAGACTTGACAGTCAGCTACTTAACGCTGCTTCTGCTCTCCCCCTCCCCCGCAAAGCATTGTGTTCCCTCGTAAAGGCAGCGGACTCCTGCACATCCTCATCTCAACGAAAGACAAGAGGACTTGTCTCTGTAGAGGTTGACTTAAGATCTATAGCCCAGCCAGTCATAATGTACAGTCGAGGGCACCCTGTGTGCCAAATGCTTGCGGTGCATGCCAAATTACTGCGGCGTCCCTAGTTCGTCTCCAGCCAGTGACCTTTGAGGCATACTGTACTCATCTTTCTCCCCTCCTCGTTTCCTCTCCCCCGCTTCGCAATCCAATACAAGCAATAATGTCTAAAAAATGACGATAAAAAATAAATACTGTCTACTCTAGTGTCAGGGACCGAGATGCAAGTGAGATGATTCAGACACGCTGGCCCACATCAAGGTTCCTCTATCTAAGCTGGATGAACAGGGCATGTCAAATGACATATTCACCTCAGGATCAGGTGTAGGGGTGTAAATGGGCCTTCAGTAAAAAGTGGGGACATGTAGTGAGTGACTTTTGAAATTAACAAATGAAATCATTCATTCTGTTGTTTTTCTGCTACGGTTTGGGCGTTTACATCCAGCAGGGTCACCGGTATGAATAGGTTTGTGGTTTGACCCTTGACCCCATCAGAATGACATGCATGTTAGGGTTATTAGTCCTGTCTGTACCCCTGAGCAAGGCGGTAGCAAAAGGAGCTGGAGTTGGTCCTTGGATGCTGCAGCTGCTCTCTGCTCCTATACAACAGGATGGGTTGAATGCAGAGAATAGATTTCTTAATATGTTTTTACGAGGATAAATAAGTAAAATCTCCTCTTCTTTTTGTTTGTACTCAGCTGCTGGGAAGCAGATGTCCGGTGTCGTAAAAAGTCCCACTGGCTGTACTATATATAGAGAAATAAGTCATTCTTTAAGTGACACTATTAGTCCTCAGCTCACGGGGGTGGACACAGACCTAGCTGGAGCATGGGGGGGGATTAGGGCCAAATACCCGCCCTGACGCCCTGCGGTGAGATTGACTTTCTCACGACATCTGGCTCATCATATCCGAATGGCACCCCCTACCACTGGACCACCGCAGCCCCCTCTAATTACTTATTTTCCATTAGTAAATAGATACTTTTTTATTTTATTTGTGTTTGTTTTTCATTTGCATTAAACCATTGTGAGAACTTTTCTAGTGTATTCCATTATCATTACAGTTATATGCGGTGGTCGTTATCTTTCCCTGTCTAAGACACTCTTGTTTATTAATTATTAATCAAGCATTTGAGCTGTGTATATCTATCTTCATTGAAACGGGCAATACGTAAAAAACAGTTTTGGCTAATTTGCTAAAATTCTGGGCCTATGGGGTAATTAGGTCAGACAAGGTCAAGGGTCAATGGGCTGATCATGGGTTCCTTTTTTTTGTGGGGTTGGTATGTGTCATTGTGTTTCGTCTGTTCATCCTGTCTGTGGCATGTCCAGCTATGACTGATTATGTATTTGACATCTTCATGCCTTGTACCTCGTTTCTCTGGATCTGCTTTGCTTTGTTATATTTGTTCAGTGATGGTATCCTTATGAATTGTATGCGTCGAACAGGACGCTGTTGAAGGACTGGCAATACTTAATTTGAATATCAGAAGCCTTCAAGCCAAAACTGATTTATTTTGAGTATGGGTTGAACAGTACAAACTCAGTGATATTACTTTATCAGAAACTTGGCTCACCCACAGAATATGAAACAATGAAATTAATCTTGCAAAGTCTGTCTTTTACAGAGTTGACAGAGGTCAAATGCGCAGTAGTGTCGTGATATATTTGTCCTCCAATCTGATTCCTGGGCTAATTATCCCTGATGTTAAGCCTTTCATTATTTTGGTAAAGGTAACTATGCATGAAAATAAGTCATCATCAGCATTCACCTGGGATCGAGTGTGACTGTCCTCCTTTTAGGTCCTTGTGGGTATCCTTGAGGGAGAAAGACGTCTGTGCATGACAGCTTTTACTTGGAAAGGCTCATGTGGGCCTTGGCAAGGGGCGGCTTAAGTCCAACGGCATGGAGAACCAAGACGATCGGGGGCCACCCTCTGCTGCAGCTTTCATCCACGTTCACGGCCATCTTGACCTTGAGACAACTTCCGCCAGTTCCCCCGTTGAGGTCTTTGTTGGATCGTACTTCATCTGGAGGCCCCGCCCTCTGACCTTTCTGCTTTGGGTGACCCTACCAGGACCCTACCAAGTACATGTAAGCTTCTCCACCATGGTATGGTGGCCGTCCAGCAGAAGGTGAGAACAAATTGGTTACATGTTGTAAACATTTATAGCCCTCCCTCCTCACTTGCTGAATCCTATACCTAATGTGATCCTGCTACAAATTCTCTTCCTTGCAAAAAGGAAGTTATTATAATAAGTGAGTTCAATAAGAATGGGGGATGCATAGCTCAGTGGGTAGAGTGGTCGTACGGGGATTGGAAGGTCACGGGTTCGATTCCCGCACCTACAGAGAAGTTTGTCGAAGTGTCCTTGAGAAAGACACGGTTCCTCTAACTGCTCTGCCCTGTCATGGTCTGGTGTCGCCCTGCCTTTTGCCCAATTAGAACCGGTATAGGCTCCAGTTCCCCACGACCCAACTTCGGATAAATTGTTGATGATGGATGGGAGGAATAAGAATAGGATTGGCAAATTTTGCATTTAGGAAAAAATATTGGAAATCTTAACCAGAGTCAGTTCATAAGTGATCCCACTTGTGTCAGACCTACAAGTTGATCTCTGCTTGACTGGATGCTGCTTTCACACCCAAATAGATTTGTAAAAGCAGGAGTATGTCTGGCGGCCTCAGTGATGCGACACTGCACTATATTTGAAAATTAAACTATCCAAATGCCAACCAAATTAATTAGAATCAGGTAATATGAGAACATTAATACAGATCGGTTTATCAATTACTTAACGTCAATTAATTGAGATGGGTAACCACTAGTTCCAAATGCTCATGGTGCTTGAGACTTTATATTCTGAATTCCCTGACGTTATCATGATTCCTTGAAAACTACCAAAGTCAGAGGAAGACATCTCCCACGGCCACTTCTGATCTTATAAGTGTTCACAGGCAGATAATTCAGGGGCACCGTTTCCAAAGTCCAAGGATCCTGCTGACTGGTTAAAGTACAGACAGTTGAGAAATATGAGCAAAACGGTGACCAGAAAAGCCAAATTCTTTCTTATTCTAAAGAATCTCTTGCTTATATCAAAAGCTATTGTTTTGAATAAAATCAGAACTATAATTAATGCAAGCCTTGACCTAATCCCATAAGGGTTAACAATGTTACATCCCATGAGCAACTTTAGTCGCTCAAGAACTTGACTTGTAAATGTCTTCGGTCTGCTCTACCTTAATGGCCGGCTCCTTCTATTGGTGGGGATTTTCACAATGCATTGTTTAGTAACAGCTCGTTATCTTTCCAGAGAACACCCAACGCCTGTTGAGGTCCAGGAGGCCATCTATGATCTAAAAGTGAGTAGTGGTCCTGGGTTAGATACCTATGCCTTATTGTTTCGCATTCTTAGGTGCCCTCTTTGTCATCTTTTCACCATGTTTTTATCTACTTTTGTTACGCCTGCCATACAGAAATGTTCACAAATCATTCTCTTGCACAAAATGGGCCACACACTTCCACTCAACTAAAGACTAGTTGCAATTATTTCTCTACTGCAAAAGTATTTGAAAAAGTCATTTACTCACCACGTCATCTTGATTATCTTTTTATCTGGCTTTTGATCAAAAATCATCCCACAGCTACAGCTTTGCTGAAACTTACTGATGATTATTTCTCTGCATCTCACGGTAGTAAATTAGCAGGTGCAGATTTCATTGATTTTTACCAAGGCTTTGGGTCCGGCTACCTCGGTTCAAATCCTTTCTTCATAATAGAAAATAATGTGGGGTTTTTTCACTAGGAAAAAAAATCTGATAAATTAGTGTAATGAGGGATGCCTCGTGCCCCAACTCTTGTCACGTCAAGTCAATTTTACTTGTATAGTCCAGTATCTGGATGTTGTGTTGGGCTCTATGTGGACAGTAATGTACACATCCTAAACTTACCGGGTCGGGCTAATAAATTACTACTCTATAAAACTAATAATGATAATGATTCCCTTATCAGTCCCACGAGGGCAAATGTGGATTTCTCTGCATTTTTGACCCAACCTATTGTATAGGAGCAGTGAGCTGCCAACATATGGCGCTCGGGGAGCAGTTAGGGGTTAAGTGTCTTGCTCAAGGACACCTCCACATGCTGTATGCAGGACCGGGGATCAAACCTGTGACCTTCTGATCACCAGATGATCACTCTACCCACTGAGTCAAGCCCCTCCCCCTGTATTTTCTGGTCTGTGTCTCACAGAGTCTGTGTTGTCCTGGTCAAGGGCTCATTGGATCTTTGATGGATTCAAAGTCATTCAAAACTCAAAGCCGATCCGTGTTGGTCCTGCTCGGTGTGGGAGGAGAGCGAGGGGCAGATGGAACGTTGCTGTTTTAATAATGCCACACCAGGCAGGAGGATCTGGAGGCTCGGAGCCGACATGCTTCCTGGTTCCCAGGAATACCTCCAGCATTGCTCCCTCAGTTCAGGGCTGATCCCTCTGCAGGCAGATGCTCAGGAAGACGACGTCTCCGAAGCTCCCTGGGTTAGTAGCATTTAATGAAATGCACATTTTCTCCATTGCTTTCTCAAAACTCCCCCATCCTGAGAACAGTGGCAGGGTCAACGTCTAGATGGGCTCTTTATTAGCTGGTTTTCTTTTCATTCTGTTTGTCCTCGTACGCTCTCAGCCCGTCTGCTTCGAGCCCGGCATGCCGGCGGGCATGGCCGTGAGTCTGTGGATGCTGATCTGTGTCAGGGCAGTGGGACACCTGGATGCCATGGAAGCCTGTGACCACTGTGTAACCACGCCCCTCGGCTCTGGATGGGAACAACTCTGATCCTCTGCTCCCTCTGGTCCTGTCACTCGAGTCCAGTCAGCCTTCTCCGTGAAGCCCACCATCAGACATGAGCCACCACGCTGTCCTCAGACCCTCACATCAGATCAGGAACCACTCCTCAAACACCTCCAACAGGGAGGAAAAGAGGAGGAACCCTGAGGGAGAGCACCAGAGGAGGGTCTCTCCCTGACAGACATGGGATGGATGATGTGTCTACAGAATAAACCACAGCTTACAGCACACAACACTGACAGGATAACAGGAAAATAATGAGATTACAAGACAAATGAAGAACATGAACCTCAGAGGAGTTGTGGTGGCTCAGCATCAGAGTCCACAGTGGGCGTAGTGGGCGTAGTGGGCCCGTCCCAGGGTGCCAGGTAGGGCACTGGCCAGTCTCCCAGGCTGCTCCCAGCTCACATGGCAGATAAGAGGGGGAAGGAGACGTCATTCAGCGAGAGCAAAGACGTGAAGCAGACACCTACAGACAGAACCCTACCCAGCATGCAGTGCAGCTTGTGCATTTATAGCAACTGTGTCACACTCCACAGAGGGAAACGCTGACGGAGGACCACAGGATTAGGATGGAGTTCTACGACATACAAAGAATATCAGGATTAGAAGACGAGGATGCCAAGCCGTGTCCAGGGGCCACCGGAACAGAGACTGAGCCACAGGATCAGCACCATGGACACCTGACAGGAGGACACACAGGGGAGGCCCAGATCACACCATCCATGTCTGTGGAGATCCCTCCAGAGACTGGTGAGGGGCGGGCCCAGCAGAGTCCAGGTGACCCAGTGGCTGGGGCCTCTGTCCAGATGTACCCAGAGGAGAGGCAGCTCTTACCTCTCATGAGGGAGTTCCAGTGAGATGTCTTAAGTCTGGTCCTCCATCTGCTTTGAGCACAACTCATAAGACTGGAACCCCAGTCAGCACTAGAAGCTTGACAAGGCCCTCAAATGTCCACCAGAGCTGGCCGTTCTTCAAAGTCCCTGTTTCTGAGCACACAGGGACACAGGAACGGCTTTAACTGAGCCACCTTGGACGTCCTCTCCAAAGCTACTGACGCCTGTATGGAGAGATTGGTCATCATCAGGGCATGAACATCAGACGGCACCACCTCCTGGTACATTACAGGCACCTCCTGCTCCCACTGCCCTGCTGGCAGACAGCACACACGGTGGAGATGAGGCTTCAGCAGACCTACAGCTGCTGGTGGTCAACATGTGAGAGGCTCAGCCACACACCAGTGTATGCCAGTCACTCCCACTGTGTGTGATCAGTCTTCTCTGTGCTCCTCTCACCTGTGCCCCACCACCTTCTGCCCCAGAGCCGCCCACCTCCCACAGAGGCCCACTCCCTGAAAGAGGAGGTCACGGTCCTGTATCTTCATCTGGGAGGACAGAGGACACTGACAGACTGGATCACATGGGTTTCCTATCC
>OMLC01042637.1:0-21121 GCA_900302585.1 Regalecus glesne | reverse complement strand
GTCCCAAGTTTTCAAAGCAATCTACCTTTTGCCACCGGGCCAGGCGGGACAGTCCATACCCGGGGTACTTTTTAATCCATTTCGTGTTGTTTTTTTTGTTTTTGTTGCTTTTCTTCCCTTTTTACGCGAGAATTCAAAAGAATGTCCGGGGTGAAGAAGCTTCGTACGGTGAGTTGAAGAGATGAGCCAGCAAGGCTGGAACCTTGGCGACCTGTTCCCAGACATCAACATTTCGTCTTGTGTCGTGACAGTGTTGTAATGTTAGCTGTTGATTTGTCAGTCATGGACGACTGTTCGTCGTTTAAAGACAAACAGGACGCGGAGAGTGTCCGTTTGTGCGTCCAAGTACGTCTCCTCTCATACGGGACACCGCTTTAGAAGAGTTAAGGAGGCAGAACTTTGCTGAGGCAGAAACGGCTTGTGTTCATCCATCAGGGAGCAATGGAGCACTTTTTTTTAAGTATTCGACTTGAGGTGATAAGTACCTCAAAGTTGTGGCAGTGTGCTGGTTCATCCATATACACATGCGGGGATTTGACTGACTATTAAAAGGTAAGCCTCCACTTTTCAGAAGCACTGTTCATTCAGGTGCCCACTTATCTATTCTGCTCTGTTATGTTCTAGTACAAGGAAACCCAAGTGACACGTTCCAGTTGGCAGAGGACACCTGAATGAACCCTGTATCTGAGGGAGAAGGCTTCATGGAAAACCCTCAAATGCTCTTTTGGGTGAAACTAGCCTTTCTGTTTTGAAAAAGCAAGTTGTCACAGTCAAAAAAATCACTGTTACTGGGTCAAATGTGGCAGATAGGACATGGTCAGTCAACAGTGGAAAACAACCAAGTTTAAGCAAACTACTCAGCAATTATTGTTTTCATTTATGATATTGATATTTATTCCAACGATGACTATTTTATCCCCGACAGACTCATTTTTAGCTGTAGATATACAGACTGTATAAGAGGAAAAAAGATGTACTTCATCAGGTATATTCGTTGTGATAAAGGCAGGAGTCTTGATCATGTTGAGATTTGAAATTCTAGGATTTTTTACAAAATCAAAACTATAAATGAGAATTATATTCTGAAAAATAGGACGAGGACAAAGAATGTTACTCCACAAACTATTAGTTTTCCCAAACTCGTCTTAAAAGAATATCATTCAAGTGTGGGCCGGGTAGTCATGTGTACATGTGCGTGTCTGTGCCCTGTTGGGCAGGGACAGATAGACATGACTTCACAGTATGTCGTAAATGGATTTCTTGCACTTTGGGTGTGTAGAAATGTCTAGCTGTCACCAGACAGCTTTCATCATCTTCTTTCTGATGACAGCCTAAGGAAAGGAAGTCTTTATCATCTAAATGAGTTCAAACCCGTTTTGGCTGATTATAATCTCTTGACTCACAGTTGAATATGAACATATTTCAAATCTAGGCTCAACGGACACACAAGCTTAGGTCAAGTAATTGTAGAGCAGGATGGGCGACCTGGATTTTGTTCCCCATGCCTAAGTTATGAGAGATATTCTTTATATTTAGAGGGCTTTGAGTTTTGAGCTTTCCCAAGATACCCGTGTTTTGCCAGAGTTTTTCCAATGTTCAAGTTGCTACCGCGAAATAGATTTAGGAGAAGAAATGATGTGAGGAACGAGCAGTCCACTATTTGACTTACATTTTCAGGGGTCAAATAAGATTGGGCCTATCATCTCTAATACAAACAGATTTTGTTTTGCCAGCAAGTTCACTGTACTAATTAAGAATGTGTCATGTCAAAAGACATCATTAATACTTTTTTTATTCTTATGATAAAGCACTGTTCTTGTCATTTCTGACCTTAGCATCATGCTTGTCGGATGTG
Source organism: Regalecus glesne (assembly GCA_900302585.1). Lineage (NCBI taxonomy): Eukaryota > Metazoa > Chordata > Actinopteri > Lampriformes > Regalecidae > Regalecus > Regalecus glesne. The sequence continues at coordinate 19,266 of OMLC01042637.1, read as the reverse complement.
TGTTGCAGATTGGAAACAATGTAATCCAAGTGTTGACATTTTTTTGCAGACTGTGTTATTCTTGCATTCTGCGTAATGTCAGTTGTTCAGGCCAAGATTAAAATTCTTACTGAAGGTTTATTTTCAATTTTTTCTGATTACATCCACATCATTAAAACAATTTTAGAGTATTCAACTACCGCAAATCAAACATAAAGATGATGTGCGATTGGAAGAAAATTCAAATGAGGATTGTTGACTTTAAAAGAATAGCCATAGAAGAGGGATTGTATAACCTGTGTCAGAATATAAAAATGCATCAGGTTTAGATTGGAGCGCACGGTCTTACAAGGGAACGGCATGTCCACATGACTGTTGAGAATGAGAAAGGAACAATAAGCAGCAACTTCAGGCCAAATCAAAGTGAAAATCTCCAATGTTGGATGAATAGTGGTTAGTTTATGTCCTGTATGCCTTTAGTCTACCTATATTTTTCAATGTCTTTCCATACACTTTTGTACAGATGCTCCAAATAAATGGAGAGTTGAAAGCAGATATGTGTACTATGCTAAGGCGGTTTGTTATGCATCATGACGCGACAGTCCATGGGCTTTGAGTGTCATAAGCAGCAAAGTAACTTTTTAGCAGAGGTCTTCAGACTGTAGGTTTAAATCACTCATTGTAAAGTTTAAGACCTAAAACTTTTTTTTTCCTTTTGTAAATGGATGTTTTTTCTACACTGGATCATTTGAACTTTGTTTAAACTAAGATAAGTCAAATTAATGAAATACCCATACATGCTTTACTACTTAAGAATTAAAATGCAGCCAGTTTTGGCCTTTTTTCACCATTCACTGAAAACAAAACAGGATTTTCATCTCATACCCTTGACCGAAACTCACCTTTATGTGTGAAGGCAGTTGGTTCGTACAGCATGTGTGTGAGTGTGTGTGTTCACGGGTGTGCGTGTACACGTGTATAAGTGAGGGATTCAGAAACGAGCTCTGTTTAATGAAGCCTCTCGGAGGTGGGGGTGAAGAGGGCCCTCCCTGTGAGGCCAAAGAACAGGACTTGGTGTGTGCAGCCAATAACGGGTGGAGTTGTGTAAGGATGAAGAGGGAGACATTTCATACGCAGAAGGGTGGGTCACAAGGAGGAATGCCAAGCAGGGAAAACAGGGCAGGGGATGTATGTAAGGAAAAGAGAGAGAGGGTGCATAGGGTGAGTGTGTGGGCACCAGTTTTGCCACATCATCGCTGGGCTACAGGCAACACACTGGAGACATTGTCCAGCCCTCCCTCTCCCTCCATCACTCAATTCCCTCTTTCCATTTCTCCCTCCTCTACCCTTCCCTCTAGAAGTCAATGCAGCCACTATTCAGCCACTGCCCCATCCCATCCAAAGTCCCAGTCAGACTTTAATTCGCAGTCTTACTCTCCAGAGGCCTGTTGATTTTGCGAAGAGAAGCAATGATATAGATGAATCATAAAAATCCAGACACATCAGTATAACTTTAACAACTATATCAAAGAAAATGAGAGGTCCGTTTTACGATTTAATGATTAGTCCCCATGTTGTCGGGATGGACCCAGACTTAGATTAAGCTTGGGAGGTTAAGGCTGGATCCCCTTCCTGATGCCCCAGGATGGGTCTAATCTCTTCAGTTCTCGAAGCGCACGTTCTACCATTGAGCTATCACTGAGCTAGCACAGCCCCAACTATATAAAAAATAAAGATATGATTCACCCAATGAGGGCTGAGATAGGCTCCACTTCCCCCGCAACCCGATTTCAGATAAGCGTTTGAAAATGGATAATTTGATACCTGCAATTTATTCAGATTAGTCGATTATGCCATTTCCTCTATCAAATTTGTCCAGTCTCTACACTTATAAAGGGGTTAGAGCAGGGATGGGCAAAGTGATCCAGAAAGGGCCTGTGTGGGTGCAGGTCTTTGATCCAACCAACCACTTCCAACATGACGATTGGTTGACTAATAGAGTTATGTGTCTGAGTGCTTGGTTGGACCAAAGACCTGAACCCACACTGGCCCTTTCTGGATCACTTTTCCCAGCCTTGGGTTAGAGTGATTTATAACCTGGAGTTGGTTTGAACCAACAGCCTCAGGCTCATCAGTTCCCGAAGTGCATGCTCTACCACTGAGCTACCCCCCACCCCCCATCTCAACATAACCAAGTAGCTGTTGAAGAAAAGGTCCCAGTGTAGCCACACCTTCTTGTCACTTTCCGAAAAAGGTTGCAGTGTATTGGTACAGGTAGAGCACTGGGCGACGTTTTCTATCCCAGAATACTTGTGGCTCTATTAGAGTCGATCAACAATGGAGAGCAACCATATATTTTCCATGTATTATTAACCGTACTCCTACAATCTCATTTCAGCCGTGGGATTGTCTTTGGCTGAGATGCTGTAAAATGACCAAATCCCATTACTCCATTAATTGCATTTCTTGCCAATAGTGACAAAAGATATTCATGTTAAGAGAACTTTCAATACCTAGGATCAATGTAATTCTGACGTGTGTATGAGCATGTGTTACTCCATTTCAGGACCTCAACAGATCCACCAATGTTGTGTACCAGGCCCATCATGTCAGCCGGAGCAAGAGAGGACAAGTAGTGGGTACCAGAGGAGGCTTCAGAGGCTGTACAATCTGGTTTACGGGTAAGAAATCACCTCAGTCTTTTGTGAAGCTCACATGAGTAATAAGGTGCTATGTTCTTCTTTCCCTTCAAACTGGAAAGACGTGAAAGACGAGCAAAGCCACATATGATGTGCTGCTGTGGGTGTTGCCTGATGTAGTTTTCGTTAAAGAATTTTTGCTGCTCTTCAGCTGTCGAAAGAGCTCAACACCTTGCTCTTTATTAGCATACAATCTGAATGGCATTCAAAATTGCAGGTCTGTCTGGTGCTGGAAAGACAACAATTAGTTTTGCTCTGGAGGAGTACCTGGTGTCCCATGCCATCCCTTGTTACTCACTCGATGGGGACAATATACGTCATGGCCTAAACAGGAACCTGGGCTTCTCTCCCTCTGACCGTGAGGAGAACATACGACGAATTGCAGAAGTTGCCAAACTGTTTGCTGATGCCGGGCTTGTTTGCATGGCCAGCTTCATCTCCCCCTTCACCAAGGTCAGACAGCAACAACAACAATAACATCTAAAGTTGTGGGCTGAACAGTTGTTAATGAAAGGTTATATGTATTAGAGCCACCATGGCAGCATTTACAAATGTTAGAAAGTGCACAGTCTGTACCGCGTATATCTATTAGCAATGAAACCCTTGCATATCAGCTATATTGATACCATTGCAGCATTATTAAGACTAGAGTCATTAACCAAATGTATGTCCTCCTCTGCAGGATCGGGATGAGGCAAAGAAGATTCATGTGAGTGCCGGTTTACCTTTCTTTGAGGTGTTTGTTCACGCCCCTCTTGCGGTATGTGAAAGCAGGGACGTGAAAGGCCTCTACAAGAAGGCTCGTGCAGGGGAGATTAAAGGTCTGTCTTTGGCAGTGTCTACCTCCACAAACTTTTCACCTATGTTTCACAAACTCATACCATTTACAAGAAGCTTCCCACTCTTAAATCACCAACATATGAGTGAACAACCCCTTTTCACATGAGTGGAGCGCATTGCACTAAAACGCAATGCCGTCATCTCACACATGTATCAATATTACATTATAGCTGTTTTATTTTCAAGGACGTTTTCTCACTTTACCTCTTTTTTCAGGCTTCACTGGGATTGACTCAGATTATGAACGCCCGGAGGCACCAGACTTGATGCTTAAAACAGAAGAGTTGACGGTGAATGAATGCATAGAGCAAGTCCTGGAGCTGCTCAGGGAGCAGGTGGGTAGGAATGGACACCTTGTCACCCACGCACCCTCGTCGAAAAAGACATTCCTAAATTAGTCCAGTGGTTTGAACAAAAAGCAGTTCAAGACACTTCAGCATACAAAGCATTGACCTGAGGGAAGGATGGTCAATATATGAATTCAACATCAACTGCTTATCTGAAGTCGGGTCACAGACTTTCAATATATAAATGTACATATGGATACATTGATATATGTGAGACACATTAGTGACATCTTTGAAAAGCAAGCTGTCAAAACTGACCAGGGCATCTTCTCTTTAATTGCCTAGCTCTGATTTTATCCCATATGGCCATGTTCCGTACGTTTCTCTTTGATGGACATGTTTTAACCTATCATCCTCGCTAATAGATTTCCTGATGTGTTTGAATCCCATTACTTTAACAGTGATCTGTTATATGAGTTAATCCATATTCTGCCTCATTCTAACAAGTACTTAAGAGCAAAGGTCAATTTTTAGATGTCAAAATCAGTCCCCATGTTGTAGGGGTGGACATGAACCTAGATTAATAAGCATAGGGGATTAAGGCCAGATGCCGTTTCTTTTGTGATGCCTGGTATAAGAGTGTCAGGTAGATATCCTCTCTACCCAAATCAAGTTTTTATTTCTCCTGTCTTTGTCTCAAATAATTTGGGGTTTCATGTTTTTTGGTGTCTGAAAATGGGCCATATGTTTTGTTGTTTATGAACCAGAATATTCAAAATGGGTCTGATCTTAATCCATATATTAGTATTGAGAAAAAAATAAGATCATCGGCCCTCCAACCAGATACACTAAATCACTAGTGACCATTCTTTGTTCTTAATCACATAGAATATTGTACCCAGTGAAGCAATGGAGGACTTGAATGAGCTCTTTGTTCCGGAGAACAAGCTGAGTCTTGCCATCGCTGATGCAAGCACACTTCCCACCATCAGCATCACCAAGGTAACATATCAGTCTGCACTATAGGCTACTTTTACCAAACACAAACCAAACTGATGGTGGTTTAATATTAGACCCAGCAGGTATCTGCTTATGATAGGTCCATGATCGCTCCCTGATGTTCAGTTGCTGTGTCTTAATGAACTGTCTCTCTGGCATTAATAGTAATGTAATGATACTAATAATGATAAAAGCCTACTAAGCATGCAGGGTCAAGTGCAGTATAGCCATGAAGTAATTGTACTGGCCTCTTCCATTGAGATGACTGAATTATTTGTCTGTAATCTTATGAGGTTTTTTTAATGTGCTTGTTTTTGTTATACAAGACTAGTCTTTAATCTTTCTCCAATAAGTGCCTGGTGAGCTGTTAGAGCAGCAGCATGGCTGAAATAGAGATATTTGTTGATCAAGGGACAAGGATGGATTTTTGATGTCAAAGAAATGGAACTTTTGACCTTCCACCTGTGGGTAGCTTTCTCTTTCAAGTCAGCCTGCTGCCCAAGTGACCTGTTGTTTTACCTTGTAAAATTTGTCTCGTAATATTTTAATTTTGGAATATTTTCTGTAAATGAATGTTCCTCTGCCACAGTTGGACCTCCAGTGGGTGCAGGTGTTAGCAGAAGGGTGGGCCAGCCCACTGAAGGGTTTCATGAGAGAGAGAGAGTTCCTCCAAGTTCTGCACTTTGGTAGCCTGCTGGATGGTACGAGATGACCACAATGTCTCACTGTTATCATGATCTGCTGAGATGTCTCTCCAGCAGTACTCTTGAAGAGATGCTGTGGGAGAAATAGTATAATACATATATGACCATTTCCTATTTGAGTCAACAATTTAAAATTCATTTAATTTGGTTTTGAATACTAACCTCTTAACCAGTTTGGAACTGATGAGAGCAAAAACTTGGGTAAATAGAGATTCTTCAAAGTACTTGTTCTTTTGTTTCCTAGATGGGGTCATCAACATGTCCATTCCCATTGTCCTGCCTGTTAGCACTGAAACCAAGCAGGACTTAGATGGATGTACAGCAGTGGCTTTGGAATTCCAGGGTACACGTGTTGCCATACTCCGCAACCCAGAGTTCTATGAACACCGCAAGGAGGAGCGCTGTGCAAGACAATGGGGAACCACGTGCCCACAGCACCCCTACATAAAGGTAGGGATGTACTGATAACATTACTGATATCAGATATAGGGCCAGTAATACCAGGCTAACATGGACTAGTATCCGAGATTTTACTCAAGATTTAATTCCAATACCAAAAGTCATTAGTCAGGCGGCGTGAATTAAAGCAAAATTATTTGATTTATTGTATTTTGGCACATAGATGTCTATATTTATTTAATAGTGGAAAAAAGCTGATTTTATCTAAACTATTTTGCCTGTAGACCCCAAACTAATAATCTAATCTATACTGTTCAGTAAAGGTAATGGATTGGATTGATACTTGTATCCGCCGGTATAGCCCTACAAAAAGGCAGCACTACCTATCAAATCCCAAACACATGACTCCAAAAGGTGCATTTATAACCAATCAATGGCAACTTAGTTATTTCAATACAAATTCTGCGCTCCTTTTCTGTACTCATTTGAATCTAGAACTGAACAATTTCCTTGGGCCAAATATATAAATCTGCTAAATGACATATATAACAAAATGATCAAGATTAACAGAGATGCAACAAAAAGGTTAAGCTGAGTTTAATTACTATTTTCAGTAAGTAGTTATTACACAAGGAGTTCAGTTGGTTTTCCTTTTTGAATCATCTTTTGGAAGATGGTTATGGAAGGAGGAGATTGGTTAGTCGGCGGTGACCTGGAAATGCTGGAGAGAATCCGATGGAACGATGGACTGGACCAGTATCGCCTTACACCACAGGAACTCAAGCAGAAGTTTAAAGACATGAAAGCAGGTTAGAAAATCCCACTTAAGTAAGGACGATATATTATGAACAACAAAAAGTTGCTTATTTAGTTTTCTCTAAGCATATTTTTTTTATTTCATGAATATCATATCCATATCTTGTAATGAAGGATACACAAAGATTAAGATAAATATACTGTCAACATATTTATCTTTCAGAAGAACTTGACAAAGGATCTGATGCAGAATGTACAATGGTAAATTGAAAGCTGCATGGCGGACGTGTGATTTTTGTGTTTTGAAACAGTCCATAGAAGCACATCCCTATGTAAAATGCTGAGGATTGATCTGTGGAAGGCTTTTCTTTACTCCGAAGCCACTTTTGAGTTGATTGCAGTGCCCAGATCTGTTTGAATTGTGTTCATGTTTATCTAAACTACAAAACGTGCACTCTTCCTCTAGTTACATCGTTATTTTACTGCTTCACGTTTGTATCCACTGAGTTTGGTTATTGGGCAAGCATGTTGACTTGTGCACATAATCTATCCACGGCTATTCGGATGACCACTTTAAGCAGCAAAGCTTAACAGCCTTGTCCAAACATTGCAAAAATTATATAGTATGAGTATTCATTAGGTGCTAAATATTCACACCATACACACTAGTACTAGACACATGAATCTCATACTTCTCAATTCATGCTACTAATACCATGGCAAATACAGCAATTACGTCAAGATCCTAATTTCACAGACCTTTCAGCAAAACCTGTATCCTTCTCATACTCTACCCCTCAGATGCCATATTTGCCTTCCAACTGCGCAACCCTATACACAATGGCCATGCCTTGCTGATGCAAGACACCAAGCGCCATCTTCTTGAGCGGGGCTACAAGAACCCTGTCCTTCTTCTTCACCCACTTGGTGGCTGGACAAAAGATGATGATGTCCCATTGGATTGGCGGATGAAGCAGCATGCTGCAGTATTAGAGGAAGGTGTTCTGGACCCAGCTAACACGATTGTGGCCATTTTCCCATCGCCCATGATGTATGCTGGACCCACAGAGGTAGGAAGATTCAATGATATTTGTATCAGCTAATGACGTTTTCAAGTTCTTTGTGGTTGTGACTAGTTAGGTATCCTGACTCATACACTTTGTGCTCAACAAGTCCTGGTATGCAGTGTAATATATGAGTGTTTGAGTCCAGATTTGTGTGCCATCCAATTTTTTTATCAGGTTCAGTGGCACTGCAGGGCAAGGATGGTTGCTGGAGCAAACTTCTACATTGTTGGTCGTGACCCTGCGGGCATGCCTCATCCAGAAACTAAACAGGACCTGTATGAACCTACCCATGGGGGGAAAGTCCTCACCATGGCTCCAGGTCTCACCTCTGTTGAGATCATCCCCTTCAGAGTAGCTGCTTATGACAAGACTAAAAGGGCTATGGACTTTTATGACAAAGAACGGTGAGCAAGAAAAGATTAGCACATTTTCTTCCTATAATATGCACTCACTTTTTAAAGAGAAAACATTTCACTGACTTTACAATAACCTCTTCTGGATTTATGCTATATAGTAAATGGAATGCATTTTAGGTGCTTTTAACTAGAATAGCCACTAAAAGCATTTTAAGGTTAATTAATGTCTCGCATTGAAGCGCGCCCGCACACACACACACACACAAAATCATACATCGATAACCATGTCAACCATGCAAGATAACAACCAGCTCATCGGGACCAAGTTGGGGTTATGTGTCTTGCTCAGGGAAACCTCAACATTTTTGGCAGGAAGAGCCAAGAATTGAACCGGCAACCCTCCAGTTACCAGATGACCTATTCTACCTCCTAAAATGCCTTTGCAAAATTAATTTTGATAATGGTTGGCCTGCTTTTTACTGCAGATTCATTATTTTTTTCCCCATTTGTCAGTCATCCAAGCCAGAAAAGAAAACTAATGGACAAAGCAAATTTGGGGGGCTACTCAGGGAACCAGAACAGATCCATGTTTTATTAGTATTAGAGAGGAAATACAATATTTTGGCCAATTTTGGCCTGCACCAGGAATTTGAGTTGGATCTGGGTGCCTTGTTTACATGTTGAACATGTATGAACACAAGTTCAGAGTTCCTTGACTCTGAGAAATCTAAATTCTGTCTTCATAAATTTTTTACCAAAATAAGACTGCCACTGCTTACTGTTTCTCAAGATGATCTCTTTAGGCCTTTTTTCTCACGTCCTTGGGCAATTCACTCTTTCTGGTTTCCTGTTTGTCACGGAGTCGCATTTTCCTGAAAGTTTTCTTATGTCATCTCTCTTTCCCCACTCACCCGCAGGCATGCTGAATTTGAGTTTATCTCAGGAACCAAAATGAGGAAGTTAGCACGCAGTGGAGAAAATCCTCCAGATGGTTTCATGGCCCCCAAGGCCTGGAAGATCTTGACTGAGTACTACAGCTCCCTACAGAAGGACCAGTAGCAACTGCAGCACTCAGCTCACCTGTTGAAAACCTACCTGAAAATGAAGCATGCGGCCAGAGATTATTCTCCAGATGGGGTTAGACTTGCAGCCTTTATAAAGGGAGTACTTTTTGAAGTTTCCCTGATTATTTTATCTTTTAAAAACTATGTTTTTATAAGCAATGCATTAAATGCCCATATGTTTAAGTCGGTACAGTTTGTGTCTATCATTGCTAAATCAGAATTACTTGCAGTTTACGTATTCAGTCTCCAAATGCTATTGTATGAATGTTTGATTCCTTTTTAGAATGTTTCCTGAATAATAACTTAAAGTTTATGTTTTGATTAATTTAAGGTAACTTAAGGGTCTTTCTTTTTATTTTGCCCTCAGACAGAACAGAGGATGATTTCAATTACTTTTGATATTTAAGTTTTCTATTTGCAGGCTATGTGACAAAACACAGGTTGATGATTAGATGTTAATTTATCACTGTTGAGAGTATCTAACTATTTGTATTGCCTGTATGGAGGACAGCTTATCTGTCATGTATCGTGTATGGTATGGTAAAATACTAATGTTAATCCTACATATTATTACTTTTGTAAAATTAGATTTTCCATACTCTAAGTGCCTTTCTTCTGAATGTAAACACTATAAAACTAGTTTTATGAATGTCTTTGTCAATCGAGCCTGAAATTACCCCCTCTCATATTTCTGATTGACAATGTGAAGATAGCATTTGCATTATGATATAAAAGAGCTGTGAGATTAAGATGACAATAGGGACAATGAGTGCACCTATGGAAAATGTAGTCACTAAGGAACTTATTTATTACTATCAGTCAATAACTAACGACGGGAAAAGTGAAAAAGCAATGAATTTAAGAGTAAGTCCACGAACGTACCTATTAGGTACCCAATAAACATGTTGCTTCCTAATATCAGTCTTCCTTGATCTTTTTTATGCATTTGGCCATACACACAAAAGAAGAAGCTTAATTAATCTGCCATCGGAAATATGTAATAAAAAAGTTATCTGCATTCAACCCATCCTATTGTACAGGAGCAGCTAGACCCATACCAGTTCTTTTTCCTTGGTGGAAGCAACCCTGGCACACATGTCTTTTTGATGGGGGGAGGAAATCCAAATAGACATGGGGAGAACATACAAATTCCACACAGAAAGGGGTTTCGAACCCTGGACTTTTTTTTTTTTGCTGAGAAGAAACGCTGCTTAACGCTGCCCCACCGTGCCACCAATGTATGAATGAATGCCCCCTTGTCTCTTCATGGTGCAACCTCAGAAGATGAGGGTAAAAGCTGACCGAAACCTAACTTGCCAACGGAGGCCAAAGGTACAATGCTACCACCTTCTGGCCTGATGTAGTAAATTCAATCAGCAAAGTGAACAATCTTGGAGGGAAAGAGTCGCTCGGACGTGCCCTGACAGTAAGGCATGCCTCTCAAGTTTGCTGGCCATGATCCAGTGATGTAAGTAAGATGCTTTACGCGGAGATTCTAGAAAATTGCAGGTTGTGTGATGAGAGCCAAACTACATGCCACAACCACTGAAAATGACCAGAACGTTGTATTATGTGACCCAGAGCCATAATCGGATTTGTTCACTTAATTTTATTTTTTTTACAAGATGTCGTTGAGACATTAGCCATCAACAAGCTCCACTAAACAACCGGGGTTGAATTAGCTCTGTCATGTTGATATGTTATATAAATTTTATCTCCATCGTCAACCGCTGATCCGAAGTTGGGTCGCGGAGCTATGCTGGAGTCTATCCCGGCGCTCAGTGGGCGAAAGGTGGGGGAGTACTCTGGATATGTTACCATTCCATCCCAGGGCTTGGGCAGATGGGGGTTCGGTGTCTTGCTCAAGGACACCTCCATACGCTCTCTTCTGGGCCCAGGGATCGAACCACAAATCTACCGACAACTACACGACTGTCCTACTTTGTGAGCAATGGAACCCCTTGCAAATGATTGAAGTGATTTTCCACTATAGTTGATGCACTCATTAATTATGGTATTTTTTTTCATTGGATGCCGAATAGCTTCAGGTCGATATGGGTGTTCTTCCATAGAGAGGACTCCCCTTATAAAGGCAGATCACCAGTTAGCACACATGGGATCAGGTCACTCCAGGGTAACCCCATTTAAATCTGCTAAACTGCATCCTTAGCACTTTATAAAATTACCCTATGCATGCAACGTGGTGGTAAAAAAAAAGACCAGACACCTATGAACCCCATCCCACATGTCTCTCTAGCCTTAATATTCTTTAAGAACCAGGTGTCCTTGTATTTTTTTTACAACATGGGCAGTCGTCGTTGTTGAGGTCATTTTTGACCTCCGATTCACCTCCGTTAATTTTTCCCACCCTCGAACATGTAGTGTTATAGCCTAGCGTTGCCCATTATTCCTAATTCTTGTTCATATTTGGCCACAGCTATCTATGTAGTAGGATGTGATTGAATAGCCATGCCTCCTTTAATCCATGGTGACTACACGTTTTGTGAAATCCTGTTTGTTCTGCATGTTTGGACCGATCTGGGATATTCTATTTCCGTGCATGTTGGGTATGCTTGATTTTTGATTTGATCGTCCAGTGATATACCAGGGTATGACTCGGGGGGCTAGTTTTAAATATGCATTATCAAGGTGTCGTCATACTTTCTTTTCTTTTTTTTTTTACTCACAGGACCTGCAGAGAGGCTGATCGTTTGATACGCTTCCCAGTTGATCCCGCATGTCTGTTGTAGTCTGAAATGACAGTTGAAACCGCGAAAAGTGATATTATGTTGGAAACTTCCCTAATTACAGACACACGTGATCACTTTGACAGAAGGGAGCGTCGAGTGCGCCCTGACCATGTCCTTCCGCTATCAAACGACAACTTCTTTATCCCAACTTTTAGGGGAATAATCAATCTATTATACAAAATTATTTTTCATAAAATGTTTAATATAGTGGAGTGGAATAATATTCACCACATGCGATGTAACTGCGTTTGGATCAGCTTTGGGACTATCTTTTTTAAAAGCGGAAGGATATTTGGTCTAAAATCCGAGCCTGCGCTATCTTCTTTTTTCCTTCCTCGGAGGCCATGATGGAAGCTTGAGAGTTCAGCTGGAGAGAGAGAAATGAGAAAAGAAGATGATTCCCAGGGACGGAACTGTCAAACGAATCTGTTCAGATTTGTGACTTTTTTATAGTCAATATACATTCAAGGTGGAGCCTGTCACTTTTCAGCTGTGTTTCTGTCAATCAGTTGACGACAATGTTGATTCGTTAGAGGGCTTTTGGACAAAAAGGGGGTAGCATTAGGTATTGTTGCTAGCTAGCTGTGCTAGCTAGCTAGTTAGCTAGCGAGCTAGCTAACGCTACGTTTGAGTGACTGGATACGGGTTTCGTGAACCGGTGAGTTCCCTGTCTCTCCGCGCTGTCAATCACAGCGGCTGCGATTGAGCCATCTGCCTGGACCACATTTTGCCACTGCAAGGATTTCTGGAGGAGGATTGCATGTATTTTATTTGGGGGTGTCTGCAAGACGAATTGCAGGACTGGGAAAAGTCGGGCCTGCACGGAGGAACGGATCGAGGCCCCTCTTTATGATCCAGAAGAAGCCTTTCTAATCCTGTCGACCACTGCTAGCTCTGCTAGCCAGCTCCTCTCTGCGAGGACCTGCAACGTTCAGAGTGCAGCGAGCGATTGAGAGCAAAGCAAGTGGCCACGCCAGAAACAACCAGACAACGAACATTAGACGGCATCCTTTTTCTTCATTTTATCAATTCAAAGACTCCTGTGATTTGCTACAATGGCTGCGATTATAAAAGAAATGGTCAGCCGGAACAAAAGGAGATATCAAGAGGATGGGTTCGACTTGGACTTAACATGTATCCTTGATTTATTTCTTCATGATTCAAACACCCAAGCACTTAGTAGTAATGTTTATTTTTGCATATTAATAGTAATCTATAACTGCAAACAGATGTCAACGAGCTACGACTAGCCAGTTAGCTTCCTTGCTACTTAGCTAGTCATTCGTTGCTATCTTATTGGCTAGTTCTGAGCCCAGCATAGCTGTCATCAAGCATGTTTGAAAGATGGTGGATCTGTCAAATGAGCATGCTTTAATGTCACATTCTCATTATTTCTACCAACACTGTCATTAACATTAACTCTGGTCAAGATGCGCTTTAGCACGCAGGGTGCCCACAAATCTATCAGCTGTGAACAGTGACAGGGGAAATTGTGCCTAAATTGAGGTTGTGAAATACTCAGCATTCTCCCTACCGGTTTCTCTTTAAATGTAGGTCGACTTTCCCTCTTCCCTTTTTATTTTAGCATAATGGACTGAAGCTTGATGATGTGTAGCTTTGCTGCAGAGTAAAGAGAAATGTATACTGGTGCTCACCAGAAATATAGGGAACTACGTTTTTTACTCATCTAGGTATAACCTTGTAAAGGTGTATCCTGTGTAATGCAGCCTAACATGGAACATCTTGCATTGCATTTGGGAAAGTATTATTGCCACAATACCCTTTTCTAAGACAAAACAGTTAACTTGAAAATATAAAGTTTACTCTTGCATGACTCATCTAAAAGGGGATAGCTGGTTAACTGATTGTTCATTGCAGTATTGTTGGTTTGGTATACTTCATGTTGGTTCCTTGACATAATGATGGTCACTCAAATTAGGAGCTGCTTTGGTTGACCAAGACTTAATGTTTCTCAAAATATATTCTATGACAGCATGAAGGCTTTTTGGCTTATAGTGTTGTGGTGCAATGTATTTCAGGTCGATATGCATTGGATCAAATATCAGAACACTTGTAATGAGACAAGCTTCATAGTATGGAAACGGTGATCAAACTTTTGTGTTCTACAACTATATGTTGCAAGTTGAGAAATCGAATGGGCCAGAAAATCATTAGATTTCCTTGCTCTGGTTAAAACTTTTTTGCAGCAATATCTTTGAATGTATGGCATCTTTGAATGTATGGCATGACTAGTAAACTCAGCTTAATGGTAACAGTGCAGATGTATATGATATAGAAGTTAGCCGTGATGTTTCAGTGCAATCTTTAAAGGCTAGCTCGTGTATCATAAGGTTTGCCACACTTGTTGCGGTGTGTAATGAATTTGGCATATGAAGTGGATTTACCACTGATTTGTATTTTTAAGGTGATCGTAAAGGTATGCAATTATGTAACACTTCAATGATGTCTCTGGCTTGATTATAGACAGTTGATGTGGAAGTTTCCTGCTATATATATTTTGACCTTTTTGGACTATCCCTTTCTATCATTTTTGTTATGGAGTCTAAAAAGACCCTCTGCAGTTATATAATGCAGTATCGCGGTTCTGGGAATTGCCCTTAAAATAGAGTACCAGTGATCTTGTATCAGCATAGCTATCTGAGTGCTCTTCTCCTCTCTGTCTCTCCCTCTTACCCAGTCTCTGCCTTACTCTTTCTCTTTACAACTCCCACTCTAATTCTCTCCTTCCCTTTCGCTTACCCCCTTTCCTCAGCTCTGCTTCTTTCCTGTCCTTCCCACCCCACCCCCTACTCTCTCAGCTTTCCCTCATCCCCACTTTACTCTGTTGTGGATTTGGCGTATGCAAAGAGCTGAAGCAAGGCTGGCTTTAGAGAAAAGGCGTGCCAGAAACGGCAGGGCCTTTTTTTTCTTTCTCTTAAACTTAGAGCTTCCGTCGGGGGTCCCGCATGTGCGTTTCCTCCCAGCTGCAGAGAACGAGCCCCCCATGCCCTGGGCCGAAGCTCTCCTGGGAGCACTGGAGCTTTTTGAAAACACTTAGAATAGTCTGACTGGAATCGCTTTGCCAGTAGGTCTAAGAGTTATGTTAGCCTATTAGATGGTGTATATACGCTTGCATCTTGTTCCTAATTAGGTTTTTGAGGCATTAATGGAAGTTATTATGATACAGTATGTAAATATATGGTCGTGTCATAGGGTATAGGAAAGTAGCAAGGCAGGATTCAAATAATGCTGTAGAGTTGCTAGCAGGCTTAATTAGTAAATGCAGTAATGCTTGAGTTGTGTCTGTAAAAGTCTTTATGAAAACACATAACTGGGCAGTTTTATAAAGATAATACTCTAGTTTCTCCACACAAACTAGTTCTAATTGCATTAATTCATTTGTTTGTTTTTATGTAGGTATACTTGATACTGTTGGGAGGGTAATTGAATGTCCTGCATTGATGCTATCCATGGACCAACAGGTTTACTGATATAAACAGGTTCCATGTGCACGGAGAAAACTCCATTCTCCTTGCGTATCTGCAGACAGAGGCAATGTTGATATGGCAAAGACTTGTTCAGAGCTATCAGTTGTGTGCATCACATTTTTCTGACCATTTTAAATATGATTTGGCTCTGGAAAAAGAATTTCAGATTGAAATGAAATAGGCATGTCCAATTAGTAATGTTGAGCCTTTCTATTTCTGACACTGACACAGAAAGTGTCAAAAGATTGCTCTTTCAGTAGTTGAAGTGTAGAATCATACAGTTTACGTTGTCAAGTGGACTTCAGTTACAGGTAGACGTTGAAGTGGATAGACATGGATGCTACCTTAATCATTTTCCCTTACACGTGACAATGATGTGTGCTTTTTAACAGTGCATGGGTATCCCGTTATAATTAGTTATGACACCCTCCCTACACTGTAATGTGGGTGCTGCAGTAGCACAGTGGTAGATTGTGTGCTTCAGGAACTGATGAGCCAGATGTTGCAGGTTTAAACCCACCACGGGGTGTCAGGAAGGACATCTAGCCTTAATTCCCCATGCGCCATCTAAGTCAGTGTCCACCCCACAACATGGGGGCTAATCATGATACGTAAAAAATGGACTTCTTTCATCCCACACTGAAACATAAAGCCTCACATAAAGAAGGAGGCACAGAACGTGTAATGAGAGCAAGGTGCTGGAGCTAAAAGTTTCATTTTTATCTCTGATTTGTCCAGCAATATTTTCTACTTCTGGCCTGTTGTTTCCTTAATGCATCATTCAATCACAAAAGCTGCCTTTAGAGGTACTTTCTTTCTTTATCCAAAAATGTACTTATCTATATTGATTGATGGATTTTATTTGAGAGAATTTTTTTTGCCATGCATACCAGTTTGTCATTGTTACCCACTCTGGATCTGTTTGACACTTGGTTTGTCTGAGGCGATGGAGAGATAAGCCCAACATTCGCAATGATCTCAATATAACTTTAGGGCTCTAAAAATACTTTCAGGTTGGCCAGTGGAGACTCTCCTAGTGCACCAACATGTGGGCCTGGCTTGAGCAGGAACGCTACTTCAGTTCTCTCAGTCTGTTTCTCAGTCAAGGCCATCTGTCACAACACACACTGAATGATTAGAGCTTCACCTTGTTCTCCTCTGTGCATAAATGTACATTGACAGGCCCATAGCGATGCTGACTGAAATATTCTCACACTGCTAATTTCGTCAGTGTTCTTAGGTAATTTTGTCAACAGCAGTTTTATTTTTTTGAGGGGGGGTATGATCTAATATGGCAATCAAGAAATTAATGTAGGTTGATGGATTTATAATTAATCTGATTTTTTTCAGGCTCTTAAAGGCTTCGGTTCTTTTTTAAGTTGGGTTGTATTAGATGGGGCAGCCTATCTCAGGCTGGTCACCTAGTAATCAGAAGATTGGTGGTTTAATCCCTGGTCCTTGCAGAAAGTGTGTCGAGGTGTCCTTAAGCAAGACACTGAACCCCCACAAGAGCTCAATCCCAGAGATGCAGTGGTAATCTCCCAAGGGTGTTTCCCAACCTTTTGCCCAAAGAACATTGGTATAGGCTTCAGCATGGGTCTGCTACATGACTTTGGATAAGTGGTTGATGATGGATAGGTTGTATGAGGTACTCAGCTGTAGTCAGGGTATAACCTATAGTAGATGTGGTCAGCGCACCCACAGTTTGAAGAAGCTGGCAGGAGTATAGGCAGGGTTAGCAAGCAATGTACCGCTATTGAAGGTGGCAGAAACAAAATTTATTTTAGCCACCTAAAAAAATACTAGTAATACAATACACAATAGTACTAATACAACTGCACTTATACATAGAAATACAGAACTTCTGTTTGATAAAATATGCCGCCAAAAAAGCTCATCTGACGACAATGTAAAGTGTTGAAAATATTCTAAATGGAGCATGCACTTAAATGGTATTAATTTTTTTAGGTGTTCCCTTTTTTCGGTGGCTAAAATACACTTTATCTTTGCCTAACCCTGCCTGCATTCTTGCCTGCTTCTTCACACTGCGGGCACGCCGACCGCTGTCTACTGTAAGTAATACACTGTCTATGGATAAGTACCCAATACAACCCCCCAAATCTTTAAAATGCCTAAGTAAGTCGGGGATTCTTCAATCATATTTTGTGATGTTAAAAACCTTTTTGTTTGCTTGTGTGCTCTCTGAAGAAAGGCTGTGTCCTTGACCATTGGTTGAACAGATATCTATCCAAACATCATTGCAATGGGCTTTCCTGCAGAGAGACTCGAAGGCGTGTACAGAAACAATATAGATGATGTTGTACGGTGAGTTATGTCTCTACTACAGGTATATAAAAACCTGCATCTAACATGGAAAAGGGGAAAGTTGATTGTCAGCAGATCAGACAGTTGCAAAATGTTTGCTCATTTCCTTACTTTACCCACATTAGTCCAGTTCCTCTGATATAAATTCTGACTGGCTGTGTTCTCTCTTGCAACAGGTTTCTTGACTCAAAACATAAAAACCATTACAAAATCTACAACCTGTAAGTTCCATGAACCATTCCTGTTTAAAATTCATTGAGTTTACAAGTTATGCTCTCCTGTTATTGCTGACCAGATTTGTACTATCCTTTTCAGCTGTGCAGAAAGACACTACGACGCTGCCAAATTTAACTGCAGAGGTAGGCCACCTCACAAATTCTCACTGTGTAGATAATAGTTCAGTTCTACAGCTACATTTTTGGTCCATCCTTAAAGACGGACACACAAAGGATCATTGAGGTTTTCTCTGCTGCCCACTGCCATTTCTTTCTTATCTGACCTGTGAGTTGCTATCCTTTCCGTCTCTAGCATTGTCATTACCTTGGTGTCCTCTGTGTCTTTGCCTGTCAGTTGCACAATATCCCTTTGAAGACCACAACCCACCTCAGCTGGAGCTGATCAAGCCGTTCTGTGAAGACCTGGACCAGTGGCTCAGCGAGGATGACAATCATGTGGCGGCCATCCACTGTAAGGCTGGGAAAGGCCGTACTGGGGTGATGATCTGCGCCTATCTCCTCCACCGCGGCAAATTCCTTGAGGCCCAAGAAGCACTTGACTTTTATGGTGAAGTCAGAACAAGGGACAAAAAGGTTTGTGGCTTGTATGAATGCACTTAATTTTTGGTCACGTGGTTTTATAAACTTGGACAAACAAATAAAACAAGGCAATTTGAAGATTTTGTTTCTTCTTATTAAAAATGGTGGTTTGGTGGCTTTTGACCAAGATCGTCTTGTAAAAGAGTTTGCCTCTGTTACAGGGAGTAACGATCCCCAGCCAGCGTCGCTATGTCTACTACTACAGTTACCTACTGAAGAACCAGCTGGAGTACAAGCCTGTGGCGCTCCTCTTCCACAAAATGGTGTTTGAGACTCTCCCCATGTTTAGCGGAGGCACCTGCAGTGAGTCATGGTTCAACTTTTAACTCCAAACTAGGGCGTAGGCACGCATGCTGCTGTTTAAACGGAACGAGGCCCTTGGATGCCCACCGTGATTCTCACCCACATTACAGTTAATCTCTGGAATACATTGTTTTCTGTAGTTGGAGTTGAGTCCTCATATGCCAAGGTAACAAAAAGGTATCAAATATTACGAAATTTGCCGCATTGTTGGAATTTTGACCTTTATAAAAAGAAGTCTCTTAGCTGGACATATTTAACGTATTACTGATATGACTTGGAGTCATTCTTCCTTTTGATACATTATTCTGAACTAAATTGCACAAAATCATGTCCTGTAGAAAATTACTTCCTTTGCAAAATTCCATTAGTTTTCATCTGGGTGTCCTCTAAAAAGACAAGCAACTAGTACGTATTTAAGCAATTGTTGTTATAATA
>OMLC01042636.1:0-20184 GCA_900302585.1 Regalecus glesne | reverse complement strand
ACAGGTTGTTAACGAGTGAATAACTTGGCAGTTCAATGCTACACAAATGACAGTAGAGTGCCCCGCAGATGTAGCAACACACCTATCAACGGCCATACCTTACCTTAAAGACGCCTGAGGGGAAAACGAAACGATTCGAGCAACGTACCGACTTGAAAACCACCCAAACCTAACGAAACTTGAGTGTTAAAACAAGAAAAGCGTGACACAAGCTGACTGACGCCAAACGTTGGGAGGGGGGGCATTATAATAAAATAAAAAGTTATGCGTCCCGACTCGTCGAGGCTAACCGCACTTAGCTGGGATGACACCCGTTTAGCTGGCCGACATTAGCTTAGCTTAGGTGAGTTAGCTAGCTAGCCAGCAGACACTTGATACACGGGCTGTCTATGTTCCAACAAATGATGGCACCGTACCGAACAACACTGGGGTGAAGGCATTTCCAGGGGTGCTTACCGTAAGATGAGGGGTCCCCCCCCCTTTCCTCGGGACCTGTGCCAATTAAAATCGCACAACTAGCGCAAAATGTGAGGTGCGCCTGGCTGGGTTTTTTCCGCATCAACGTCCTCGGAGCAGCGTCCTCACAGCACAGCGCATCCGGGTGATGATGAGGCGCTCCGACCAGGTGAGGGTGCAGCAGCGCCACAAGCCCGGGCAACACGTATTTGTATAGCCAAGCGCTTTCCATCGAATAAGATAAGATGATATAAGGTAAGGAAATATATTCCTTTATTAGTCCTACAGGTGGAAATTACGGTATGCGAAGCAATGGGACTGAATGTGAACGCAATCTAATAAAAGATACATTTTAAATAAATACACTTGATTTGTCATCAAACATACATACGATGAAAAGTGTTCTCTGCATTTAGCCTCATGTGTATTTTGGATGGTGGGAGGCAGACCCGCACAGAAAAAACCTGGATGAGGTTTCTTGATGTGAGGTGACAGGGCTGGACCACCCAATTTACAGCCAAGGACCCAGAAATCAATTCGTATGGGACGCAGACCCAGGACCCTTCCTCTCTCCTTAATGCTCTTTAGTTAAGGTTCATTATAATTTATTGTCTTCGTTATTAACGCATTTATATCCTGTTTCCTTATATGGGCAGGATGATGGCACAGTGGTCAACACTGTTGCCTCATAGCAAAAAGTGGATGTGTAGTTTGCGTGTTCTCGTGTCTGCATGGATTTCCCCCTAGCATCATAAAGACATGCATGTTAGGGTTAAGACTCCTGTCTGTGCCCCTGAGCAAGGCAGTAGGGAAAATAACTGAAGTTGGTTCCCAGGTGCTGTCGCTGCTCACTGCTCCTATACAACAAACTGGGTTAAATGCAGGGAATACATTGTGTTGTGTGTATGCACAATGACAGATGGATGATGTCTCTCCTTATCATTGGCTAACCCAGCCACCCTTAGTGCTGGACCGGTCCCAGGCATGGAGGATAGGGATGGTTGTGTCAGGAGGGGGATCTGGTGTAAAATCTCACCAAATCAAATATGCAGATCATAAATCAGATTTCTTTCGATCAGTTGCCACCAGGGGTTTCTCTAATAGAAGGATGAAAGAGTTTTAAAAAATCTATTTAGGGCATGTTTTCCTGTATTTATTTGGAGCCCTGAAGTGTCTACTGTTGGGAGAGGCTTATGGTCAAAAAAATTAGTGATGCCAACTGATGATATATGAGGTTAACAGACATCTGTCTGAGCTTACTGAGAGGGATGTGAGGCAGCAGGGTTTCAAAGGCAGAGCTGAAGTCTACTAGCAGGCTAAAGGACTTGTCACTTACTTACAATATTCATCTGTGAGCTGCAATGGGTATCCGATAGGGTGCTGATCAGAGCAGCCAACAGGCTCTTTCAAGACGTCCCATCTGTCTGGGCCGGTACTCGGCTGTGGACATGATTTACAAACCAGATTAAAGGCGTATGAGGGCACAAGGTGGGAATGTAGCAAGTGGATATCTTCAAAATCTCTACTTGCATTCCCACTGCCTCGCGTATTTGCTCCACCAGAGTGAGACTCTCCTTCTGCACTCAGCCACGTCTAGAACTTTGCCATACAAGCCTCTTTCAGTCAATCCTGCAGTTTCATTGCCATTCATTTTGGATATACTTGACATCTGGGACGGATCAATGTCATTTTTATCAAAACTCTTATGGCATGTAATTATGAAAAGCACGTTTTAGACCTCAGAGCAGAAATATGATCCAATCTTTTTTCTTTTCTCCCAAGATGGTATCAAATCCAAACAAGCGCTCTAGTGTCATACGAGTCTCAAATGAACGTGCTCGAAGAAAATAATCATTTGGTGGTTTTCGCCCTGTAAGTTACATTTCTTGATGCCGAGTGAAGTGTGAGATCAGGGATCATATCCGAGAGGGATCTGTTCTACTTGTTTTACATCTCGGTTTGCATGTTGACACTAAACATCACTCCCAGCTAGAACACACGGGCGCCATGGCAGCGTGCGGGCTTCAGGAACTGATGAGTCAGATTTAGTGGGTTCGAACTCACCGTGGGGCATCAGGAAGACACAATGTGACGAATCACTAATCATGACATGTAAAAATAGATCTCTCATCATACATAATGCTGAAGGTTTTCCTCTTTCCAGTAGGAGTCTGTGTGACTTATTCCGTGGCACTTAACAACAGCTACGTCCCATCCGCTGGTACTGCTCTGTGCACTGTGAGGCCTCGCTCGCCCTTGAGGGGAAAGGACACCTCATACAATGCACAGCATTTGTGCTTTGGGAATAGATTACGTGGCCCCCATTCAACTTCTCTCTTCCATTGACCGACTTCATAAACCGTAAAACCCTGCATCAGCTAATGAGAGAAATGTCCTCCCTCTTTGGCCACACTGCATTGTTTAATTCCCTCACATTCCTCACTCTTCATTGCTTACGCTCTCTTTCCCCCCCCTCCATATCAATCATTGGTGCTGCAGCGGATGTCACCTTCCTCTCCCTCCATTCCTCCTCCACCCTCTTTCACTCTGGTGTGTTTCGGAGGATCATGGTGCTGTATGCGGAAATATGCAGAAAAGTGTAGAGCACATGCATTGAAACTGTGCTACACAGTAGAGTACATGTTCCAGATCATAATCTTTTCATAAGGAAAAAATGCAGTGGATAGATTTGGACTTACTTTTATACAGTGCCTTTCTAGTCCAGCCGCCACTCAAAGGGCTTTACGTCATATGCTGCACATTCACTGAGGATGAAGGCCGGGTGCCCTTTTCCTGACACCCTGCTGTGGGATCGAACCCGCTACGCCCACCCCAGAGTCCACCGCTGAGCCACTGCAGTACTCATGCCAAGCGTCAAACACTCGCTCCTCCTCTTGACAACTTCATCCAGCTCACTCCAGAATGGTTCCTTCTCTTCCATCGGACAGCCAACGAGTGGGATTGATGGGCTGACCTTCATCATCACACCTTTGATTTCCAGCTTCATACTCATCACTCTGACACTCCTCACCTCCAACACACTCTTGGCATACTCTTCCTTCAGAATCACACCTCCACTGTTTCTCTTCCTATCTGGAACATGGTAGAAGAATGAGCTGAACCCTGATGCCCCTGGCCTTCCTTCCTTTCCATCTGGTCTCTTGCATACACAGTACATCTATCTTCCTTCTCCATCATATCAGCCAGCTCCCTCTTTACTCCCCTCGCTACAGCTGCTCACCGCTCCTATACAATAGGATGGGTTGAATGCAGACACATACACTGTATGTATGTGGAATGATATACATATATATATATATATATCTTTCTCCTACCAGTCATAGTGCCAACATTCGAAGTGGTGACTCTGAGCGCCACACTCCTATCCTTCCTCCTCTCCTCTTCCCTCACTGAAACTAACCTTTTTTTAAATAAAAAATAATTAGATCAGATTATTTAAACATAGACTCAAAAATCATGTTGATTTTTTTTCCACTACCTGGATTACTGAGCAAGAAAGAACCTTTATCAAGTCTCACTTGTGAATTCATAACAATTTTAAAGCTTTTTTGACCTTTGTAAGGATATTTGCTGCCACCTGCTGGAACTGTGTAGGAACAGCATGTTAGTAAAGTCAACACTCGTGCCTCATAACTGCTGGGTGGATGTCCCATTAAAAAAAAAACACCCACATTTACCAAAATCCAACTTTATTAGTCTTTATTAGGTATTAAGTCTTTATTAGATTACGAAACATTTCTGCCATTAACGGCAGCACTGTTTCTACAGAGGGATGAATGCCTTGATAACAAACATCTTCTTCGTAGCCAACATTCAGCACTACCTTGTGTCCTTCAGTCAGGCATGCTTAGCTTTTATATGAAAATATAGTATAAAGTACACGGTCTACCTACGGAAGCAGAAGAATGGCTGTGCCCACAATTTGTCAAAGTTTGTATCAGACCAGATTCCAGCATTCAAGCTCACTGGTGGGGAAGATTCGTAACTGAACAACAGTAAGTCAAGGCATACACTTTGAGTTTTGTTTGCTACAGGTACATCGTGAGAGCAGGCGTTCTTCTTTTATGGTTGTCAAAGAGGAATGAAAACCTCATGATTCAGATAAAGGCATTAAAAAAAAACAAATGTGCAAGCATGACCGTTCTCCACTTCCGGTACTTACCAATAGCATTTGATTGAACATGGTGATAAATGGCTCATTTCTATTCAGAGACGCGAGTTGGAGATCAACATTCATCTCTCAATTCTAACCTATGAAGATGAGTTGACTGATTAGCTTACATCAGGACTTCTGTAACACTCATCAGCACTACTTGAAATGAGTTGTCTTCCAACATGTCAACGGATAAACTTAGTGCAATAAAATTTACTGTGAAGCACATCACTAATCATACAACAAGACTCAAACAGATTTTCTACTTCCCCCATCATAGCAACCTCTGTGTAAGAAAACCCTCAACTAGAGAGTCGGGCTTTACAGTGGTAGACTAACCATCCTAACCGAACTTAAGTAGACACTTACTTTTGAGCCTTTTGCAGGATGCTGTCTGGATGTCCAGAAACACTCTTGGCAAGTGTTTCCTACAACATAATGTGCCATGCTGTGGGCCACACCAAACAAGCAAAAAAGCACATTTAGGCTAACTAATGAGGTAGTACCTAAAGCTTTGTCTGGTTAGAACAAGGTCTGCTATCAATGAGTGAGGTCTGGATAGTGATTTAGTGATTTCATTCCTGTATCGATCAAAATGATGTGGTTTTCAAAAAGTACACAAAGGTTATTGGGTCAGAATTCTATTTTTCCACAAACGGTTGTCTTTTTACCTTGGTACAGTGTCTGGATTGACCATCTGTTTTGTAATAAATCAATACTTTCACAGGTACAAGAAACCAGCTGTGATGTATTTGGGAATCTGATGAGATTCAGATAGTCATTGATTTTTTTGGGTGAGAACTTAAGTGGAACACATGTATGTCATGTGGGTTGTTACATTGCCCTAACTGAATCACCAACTGCGTTCTCCTGCAACACCAAGCCTACTTTGACCGTTTTCTACCCTGCGGAGTCTGGTTACAGCCGGTGAATGCGGTCATGATCCTTGAATTGCTTTAGGTTATGGAGGTTGTCCCACCATTTGAAGAGGAAAGTCTCAGCGATGAGGCTGAACCAGGGAGTAATCTGCAGCTCCTTGCGCTTGGCCTGCTCCAGCATCTCCTTCAGCTCCTCCTTGGTTACATAACAGTGGCTTTTGATCTCATTAGGGTCTGGGTTCACCACCACATCCTTCATATAGGGAAAAAAAGATCACTGCTTATAATCGGAAAACAAACATGCAAGCAAAAGCACTTTCAGAGATGTAGTTGCAATACCTTCTGCAAGAACAGGATGTAGTCAATTTCATGCTCTCCCCACACACCATCAGATTGTGCCTTGTAATAGATCCTTGTTAGATATGTCATCTCATCTGGTGTTACCTGAGAAACAACAGGAAGGTAGACAGGATCTCTCAATAAGGAACATTCAACACAATCTTTATGGTCAATTCAGGGCAAAGAGGTACTGGAGCCACCAATTTCAGACAATATTTGCCAATAACCATGGCTGGATTACTGACTGGGCAACTGTGGCTAATGCCCTGGGACCTAAAGCAACCCCGGACCCCCAAAACAGAAATAACGGAATTTGTAAAGGTGCATTTCCAAGTGAAAAAGAGTATCCGGACCAAGGCTGTATAGAGACTATTTTAAGAGAGAACATATTACTATATCACTCTGAGAATATGTTAACTACTGTTGCATGGGCCCAAAATAGTCTCTATTAATGCAGGAGCCTCACCTATAATCTCAACTCATGAATGAGCCAAAGCTACAGACTTTACTAATATGAGTGCTTCAGATACACTATTGATTGTTACGGGGGGGGCATGTAAAATGAGGATCAACAAGAATAACAGCAAGTTGTTGCTGTATCCCATTTAGGTCAGGTTAATGTAATATTTATTATCCAAGGGCCAATTTGTTGCACAGCCAACAGTAAAGGCAATCAACATAATTGATTAACACACACCAATCAATACAAAACGTAGAATTACATAATGCTATTGAAAAGGCCAATTGCAGCAGGGACAAACAAATTCTTGAATCTATTGGTCCTGCATCTTTGCTGTTTATATCTCCAACCAGATGGAAGCAAACTGAACAAGGGGTGACTGGGGTCATCAAGAATTGACTAAGCCTTCTTTGTGGCTCTGATTTTCTACACATGGGAGAGGTCATTTAGATTTGTGCCTGTCCTACACATCTTAACAGATCTAAATATCATCTTATTTACAGGCAGCCCCTCATTTAGTGTAAAATACAGAAAACCAGAAGTAACCAAACCAGCTTGGCAGATTACGACCTCATCAGAACATGTTAACAATGAAAACAAGAATAAAAGGAACTCTTTTCTCATCTACAGTAACTTAGCCATGTTAAGCTGTATGGCTTGTGACAGGATAGGTTTTGGAGAGAGGACACAGGGCTGGAAGGATCGAGGGACCAGACAAAGCAAATACAATAGCTCCCTTGGTTGAGATATAGAAAGAATATGATAATCAAAAAAGAATTGTGGGGCTAACACAAGGGTGACCCTTTCATGGGGCATGTTTAAAAGTAAAATTCAAGCTAATAGGACATATTGTTTTCTTCCCCACCCATCACAATAACAAACAATGGAATTAAGTCCATCAAATATGGACAATGTCTTAAGTTAAAATATGGCTGTAGGTCTATGAAGGGTATTTAGTCCCTGTAAGGTTAATAGGAAAAATATAGCAACTTGTGAACTTGTGCACATATACATATATTTGGTCTAAACAGACATACCTGCTCCATGGGAATTCCAAGTTCAGCTTCAAGTCTCCTCTGAGCAGCTCTTCTCACTCCTATTGTATCCTTCTCTTCCAGCTCACTGGTTGTGTGTAAAGGGTGACTACAGCAAGTGTTAGTGAAACAGCCTACACAAAGAAGGAAAGAGATGGGAACACGACATTGTCACTTATTAATGCTGCTAGCTAGTCACCAAATAGTGACATGGTACATGTGGTAGCAATTGTGAAACACTAGTTGGGCCACACTTAGGAATAATTTTGACAAGGGTCACACTCAAAGGTTAAAGAGTTAACTACCCACCTGGAAAAGTAATTTTTGCATCAGATCTCTGCTGTAAAAGCAGCTTCTCCTCACTGTTAAAAATGAAGACACTGAAGGCCCTGTGTAATAATCCTGGTAGCGTAGAGAACAGTTTAAATAAAAAGTCAATAACAATATAGTCAAGGTGCTGCAGTGAAATTATGATCACATTGTTGGTTTTCCCTACACAATCTACTTCAATGGATTATCCTAATAATAGATTTGATGGCTAGAATGCAAGCCATAGCTGTATATGATGACATTTGAGACATGAAATGAATGATGGATGGCAACAGGCTTACCTTTATCAATATTGGAGTTAAGATGGCAATTCTTCTTTGTGTCCGCTCCAATTTTGTTGTCGTTTTCATCAATGAGGATACACATCTCAGAGAGCAGCTGAACCTGCTTCTCATCAAGGTTATCTGTGTTAATTTCAGGCATTCTGATTGCAGACTGTAGGGTTCTTACTCGACTGCAGAAGATATGGAGAACAAGATGTAGAGGTTAGGGTACAGCAATGACAGTACAGTAAATGGGTAGGCTAATGGTGATTTTCAGACCTAAAAAATGGTTAGCATCCTGCTATTGATTAATATTAATGACATATGTTCTGAATGTGAGCTCAGTATCACAAATTTGGTTGCAAATAGTGTTCCCCACTGTTGGTCCTAAGGTACCCTTGGTGCTCCTTTTACATTGCACACACACACACACACACACACCTGTTGTGAGCCACCCATTTCATCAGAATTCTCTAGGCTACGATTTATAAAGCCCACAATAGCTTTCTGTTTGAATATAGATATGTGGGGCAAGGTCTCTAGTTTGAATGCTTAACACAAATCCAAGGGATCGAGCAGGTGGGGTAAGAAACCTGGCTCTAGGACAGCTATCACCAGAACAAACTCGGATTTTATTTTAACCACTGGTTAGCAGCTTAAGTTGAGGAAGCTCAGCTTTAACAAGCTCAAAACGAGTGCTCCCATCATGAAATAAAAATGCACAAACCCACAACTTACCTTGATATATTTCTGGACGGGTTGAACCTATGTGATTGAAATATTGTGCTCCTTGTAGTCAGGCTCCTACTTGCCGCAGGTACATTTGATATAAACACAGCGGATCCCTCGCAGGATACCATTCGGAGCACCGCCCACACGGCCCGCACCATCGCCTGACCAAAATAGAAGTCCAATCACACAGGTTGGAGACGCGAGTGTTGGGAGAACCCGGACTGGATTACATCAAATCGGGATCAGGAAGAGACGCTACATTTATTCGCAGAAGCACACGGGGCTCAAAACATCTGCATAGTACTGAATGATTAATAAGATATAGACTAGTTCGTGAGGCCAACACGTATGTATAGGAAAATGTATTATTACTGTCATTATAATTATTATTCAATCAGTTCTTAAGAGCAACATCTAACCAACTACCACTTGAGTAGATGTTCTGTAGTCTAGGTTACATTGAATGAGATTGCAGGTACGCAACACTCAATTACACAGTTTCAAGTTTCAAACCTAATTAAACAAGCCGTTCACAAAAAGGACTCAAAGAGACGCAAAGTTAAAAAAACCCATCTATACGACTTACACTATAACTCTGCATGTCATTCTACCCGATTTCAACAACTAAGAAATCCTTGCTTTCAGTTTTATCAAGATCACACACTTAGAGCAAAGAGACAAAGCGGACGAGGGGAAGTCTACTTCCCTCGAATGCAATAAAACTCCAGTCCGTCTTTTCATCTTGTCGCTGTTGTTAACGCGCCATCGGACCACTGAGCGTCCCTGCTCCACCCCAGATTTGTCAAGATCGACGAGACCTCGTGTTACGATCGATCATCAAGAGCACACTCTCAGGGAAACAGGACACGGTCACCGATTACTTACGAATGCGTTTTTGAACACCAGGTAGATAAATGACCTCGTTGTCTCTTGTCTGTGCTTCTTTACGACATCTTTTAGGACGGAACACTCTGAATTGACTTTCGTTTCGTCATCACTGCGCACTTCTGACGCAGCAGTTTCTCATTGGCTGTGTTGGTCTCGGACATGACGCAGTGACAGTGTGTCGTCCAATGGTCCGACAGTGTGGAAGTGTGACACGGAAGTCTGAGCTCAGGGAAGCTACTTGACCAGAAACAGGTCCGACATAGGACGACGCTTAACTGTATAGCGTTGAACCAGAACATTCACAAACACACGAACAAATTGTATGACCTTAGGTCTTGCATCGTGCAGTTTTCCCTCAGATCATCCATCCCGCGGTGTTCATATGCTGCTGTGTGATTGAGGGTGAGGTGTGCAACAGGGGAGGCCAACTAGCTATTTACCTTTCCAGCCTCCTAGCTTAATCTGAATTATCCAGCTTTCACGTTAATATATAACACGTAAAAGTAGTGTTTTTACTCGAGTGTGGTCGGCTGGCCTACCTCTTAATGTGGCGTTGTTTTTAAAAATATTGAATATAAATCAAGTTCATGACTTGATCTACACTGCTAACCATATTGTGGAGATATATTAAAGTACAGGGGCATGCGTTGATTCATGTCGTCAGGGCACTCGACGTTACTTTGCAGTCTTTTCCTGATTTTGTCGTCTTCTGCAGTCTCATACGTCATAACATTGGCATTATACTAGCATTATACTGAAGTCAGATTATAGCCTGCCACAATAATGATTTGTATATATATATATATATATACACACACACACAAACATACGCACGCATATACACACATGCATACACATATATATGACAAGTGATTTTAACCAATGAAATAACCAGCTTGCCTGATCTGTGTTGATCTAGCCAGCCTCTCAGGTAGGAGGTGAGCAGGGGCAGGGCCACTGAGGAGAGATGCCTGTGGAGGGCGGAAGCAGCAGTTCTGCTTCAGCTGCAAGGCATCCCAAGCAGAAACGCAAGGCTCATAGCTTGTCCATACGGCGCACCAACAGCACAGAGGAAAGGCCACCTGGCTTGCACAGAGGAGACATGCTGGAGGGACAGGTGAGAGAGCAAAGCATGGATTAATACTCATTTTCTCTATACACACACACACACACACACACACACCAGCATGGATAGCCCATAGTACATCTAAATCTCCATCAAGGCTTCACAAAAACATTTAAAAAAAACACTTTCACAAAAATCTGCTGGCTTGTGAAACACATTTGAGCATATAAACAGAAATAGGTAAGACCTGTGGACTTTCACTGCACCTGTTTGTAAATCACACCTTGGACAGTGAAAGATACTATTGCTGGTTAACATAGTGATTGTCATGCTGTTCCATGGTGAGAGGCCGGTTTCTGTCGGAGGTAAGCGTAACAGCCGGTTTTTCAGCATTGCTTTTCTGTGCTCCCTGTTGTTGCAACATTACCGCTCAACGTATTTTATAAAAAGACACTTCCCCCTAGCAAAGAGAAGTAAGGAGACACTTTAAGAAGACCTCGTATTTTGATGAGGCCTGGTACATTTTGTCACTTGAAAACTCAGGAGCTGGCTGATTTGTATGTGTATACAGCTCATTCATTTTGTGATGAAGTTTAGCAAGTGTATCACCTGTGAACTGCTCTGAAATCTATTGATATTTAGTGTAACCCACCATCCATCTGATCAGAAGGCTTCATCACCAGTGTCTGGCATCTGCTTTCCAGCCGCTACTAGATTTATTTTTGTTGTTTCCCCTCAGAGAAAGAAGACTTGGATCAAGATGATAATCTGGCACTCCCAATACAGACTTACTGTAGCCAGTTGTCACACATCCTTATTGTTAAGATAACAAAAGCCTTTCGCTGTTTGATCGAGAACATCCTGGATCCCAGCATTTGGGAGTTGGCCGCATTATGACGACAGTTATGTCCTGTCTGAGATAAGCTACACAAACGCGGACATACGCCTTGAATCTGGGTCCTTAAATTAAATAATGGTTTCTCTGATTTACTCCATATGTTTCGTAGATCTTGCTATCGCTGGAGCTAGTCCCTTTACGTTCTCTGTCGGAGGTCGCTCTTGACCTGTCGGCCCCTGAAGTAAGAGTGAAACAATGGCGTCAGGCTGTTGTCTCATTACATATTAATAAGTGCTGCTTGTTCAGGTCTGATTAGTTTCTTTTTTCTTTTTTTGGTTCTTTGGGAATATCTAATAGCTCATATTATGTACAGTAGGTAGCCAGACAAAAGTTTTGCACATACAGGCAGACAGTGTAAACAGCTCCATGGACCTGTATGGATCACATCCTACGAGGTCTCTCTCTCTCTCTCTCTCTCTCTCTCTCTCTCTCTCTCTCTCTCTCTTTCTCTCTCTCTCTGTCAATGCTGTCATTATGCGTGTTGGCCGCGGAGGGCTGTAGGTTTTAGGGCTCATGACTTAGCAGGTTTGAATGAATAAGGGGCCGTGTGTTGTTGTCTGCTAATTGCCTCTTTTTTTTGACGTGCTCACATGCAGGGCAGGCAGAATGTAAAAGTGGCTAACCTAGCTCTGACACACGCTTGCTCTTGAACGTGCGCTAGGGGGGAAAGGACAGCAGTGGAGTGTTCGGTGTCCTCGTGTTTCAGATCACTAGAGAAGTGGGCTGCAGCTCTCAAGGCAAACTGTCACAACCAGGCACTTGATTCCATTGTTTTCATGGCAACCTATACTTCTCTTTGCATGCCGCGTAGCTGCAGTCAGCTGATAACTGGGTACTTCTAGGAGTTCACTATGGAGGTAAGTCAGTTGAAATGTAAAAGCTAGGCTGGTTGGTAGGTAGTTCATGTGTTCTTAATCTCTATCGTCTCTTGTTAGCTGTGTTGTGAAAATAGCTCACCATGTACATGTTGTGCCAAAAATCACTCTGTTTATCGAGAAATCTATACGGGTGGCTCCAGCATTGTCTGATGAAGTGCTCACACTTGGACCCGTGTTCCTGGTGTGTGTTGTATGACTAAACCAAGCCCCTGCTTGAAGGGTGACAAAATGATGTGGTCATACATTAGGATGGATACCTGGAGCTGTTAAATTGATGGGAGGGTGCCTCAAAAAGCATTCATGATTTCAGACTTCCTTGTATTTATGATCCTTGATATGAACATTGTCTAAGCCTGTGAAAATGCACCTAGTGAGTGGTGATGGGAAGAGGGCTTAAACATGGTTCCCGTCCTTCTCCTGGACCACACAAATCAAATGTAGGTCCCTGTGGTTTCAGTTGCAGATGATCAACGTCTGTTTCTTTGTCCTTCCGTTAATCCAGGATTCCAAACTGCCCCTGTCCGTAAGGAACAACCTCCTTGACCTGTTTGGCCAGATTGAACGCGAGTTTGAGAACCTCTACATCGAGAATCTGGAATGTGAGTTGTCGATGAGACGGCGAGTTATGATATCCTTGGAGGTGGTTTTTGAGATTTACTAGACATCCAGCACAATACAGGAATCTTATTTGTCACCTCTTTGACCATCCCAATGATTGCTTGGCAGGAAAGAGGTCTGTTGTCAGATGATCGTTTCCCTCTCCACACTTCCATTTTCCTTGACAAATACCTGTGTTGTTCAGTTTCTTGCCTTTATGATTTGGTGTCATGTGAAATCTAGTCTTCGTCTGCTAACAGCCTGTCATTGCTGTGAAACATTACAGTGCGTCGGGAGATCGATTCCCTGAATGAGCGTCTGACAGGGGACGGACAAACCATTGAGGGAGGAGACCCCACCAAAGGGGCCCTGAAAACAAAAGGTACAAAAATACACTCTTTCCACCGGGGTCGGGTTTCTCTCTGGGACCACTGTGAGCATCAAAGCCTCATTTGTAGGAGGCTCGCTTTCCTTGAAATTCTGATCGTAATGGTGAATAATAATGAGTTGTGTGATGCTTTTGAATGTAAGGAGGCACGTCTGAAGAGAAAGATCCATTAGTGGCTTGCTCAGTGCACTCAAGTGAGGGGATACGAGGGGCATTGAGAGGAAGAAGATGAATCTGTTCCACTGAGAGGCTCTTGTTGTGATGTTCTCTGGAACATACGTAGAATTTATTATGTTTGAAAGAACATAATCAGGACTCAAGACAGCCAATACCAAGTCCTCAGCATGTCTCCGTTCTCCTATTACCATACGGCTCCCCGGGCGCTGCAGCTGCCCACTGCTCCTACACAATAGGCTTGGTTAAATGAAGAGGACAAACTTCATTGTAGGAGTACAATGAGCAAATAAAGTGGCTTTCCTTTTCTTTCCTGACTGTGATAGCTCACAGCCGTCTTGTTCACCGTGGGTCCCCTGATCTCGTGTGAACACAGGACAGCGACTATAAATAAACAACAAGGCTTTCAGTGTGAATGAAGAGTGTGGTTCAAATCCACAGCACTTTTTAAATTAACAGTCCTGGCTGCAAAACCACAAGTGAGACCGACAATGCTTTCATTTTGGGGACTTTCGTTATTGTTGTCGTCGCTGTTTTAAAAAAAAATCTCTTTGTCTCTCTGCTCTTCACAGCCAGCCACAGCACCAGCCAGCTCTCGCAGAAGCTGAAGACAACCTACAAAGCTTCAACCAGCAAGGTAACCGACGTGCTACAGTATGTGAACACGTTCCATAAAGCTAATAAGGATTAGCCATTCGTACGTAAATATTTGAGCTGTTTGGATTCAGGGCCGGGGTAATGATTAGTGACTATCAAAAGACCCTTTGTTTCCAAATGAGAAAGGAGAAGACATGTTTTCTCTTCTATTAAGCAGAAGCTGTGACCTATCTAGGAGGCCTTCAGGTGAAATGTTGAGCAATCTGCCTCGTAACTTGAATTACTAGACCTTTTCTGCTTTGCATGCATTTATATTCTTAAAGAGTAATATGCATATTTGCATGGGGACGTGTCGGGGATACTGGGCCTCGTGCTGGATACGGAAAGTGAATATCTTGAAATGCAGTGAATGAGAAAAGGTGAAATCTGTGCTGCAGCAGGCACATCTCACAGTTTACTGTAAAATCCTGTTTACTCTGACAGAAACATGAACTTTCTCTCTTATTTGAATGGCCTTCAGTGTAAATTCAGCTGTGTTCTCCTGTGGACTTGAAATAAAATGACTTCTTCTCAATCTTTTGCTCACATAGCCTTTGTACACTTTCCATGGCAAAGTAGGCGGACCTCGCAACTTCAGCGTGGCCACATGGGAGTTGTTGGGTGGAGATTCATGGGTAACCTCCTTGGATGCCCCCTTTGTCATTAAGCATGATGGGAGGCCGCTGCAGGCTGAGCTGAGCTGAAGTCTGACCTTGACTCCAGGTCTCCTCGCTGCCCCACAATCTCTCACAAAGGATTTGGGGAGGATGACTGCATTTGCATTTGTCATTTGGCAAACATGGCTTTTTGACCATTTCTGCAATATTTTAGGCTTTTTGTAGACTTCATTTTTCCGCATGTCCATTTTCAAAGGGTATCAGGAGCAGTCAGACTCAAACATTAGCTGTTCTTGAAATCGGATCACATCACCGAGATTCACCGTCTTTTAATTTTCCTGAGCTTCTAACATCAGCAATTGGATATCAGTGCTAAGCAGTTGCAAAATATGCGTTATGACTCATTTTTGCTGTGCACAGGCTGCTTGCCTTAGGGGATGGCTGTGTTAGCTGCAAGTGGAGATTCCTTGGTTGCCTTGATTTAGAAATTTGCATTGAAGTCTGGTAGATACTGGAGAGCATTGTTCCTGTCTCACTTTCATCTACGTAAACCTGTTGCTACTTAAGAATTACACTGAACATGTTAATTTTAGTTAGTTCTTGATGTGTCCGAGGTGGAGATGTATTTTTAAGTACAGTAAAAGACTCCGGGGACCAGTCTGCTCATTTGTATAAAGCACTTTTCCTGTCTATGGACCAGTCAAAGCTCTTTACAACATATACCTCAGATTTACCAAGCATGGGGATTTGTATTTGTCTATTTAAATAGGTACACTGCCTACTAATGAACATTTAGAGTCCAATGTAAATATGCCCTTTCCTAACATCTCTCAGTGGAACTGAACCCACAATGTCTGACTTGTAGGTGTGGGCTCTACTGCTGAACCCCCATGTCTACAAGGAAGGACTTTCAAATTAGCCCCATGTGTAAATTGGCTAAAATACATGCCCCAAAATTATTATTTTTTTCCTGGACTGTCCAGACTGGAGCCATCCAGGTCAAATACAAATAGATTTCACTAACTGTGTGTCCTGATCACTACCGCTGGGCTTTACTAATCAATCACCAGGCTGTCAACTCTACTTGTGCCCTTTCCATCGAAAACAAAGAAGGTTAGCATTAAAATGGTAAAAACTCCCCACAGAACTTGAATATACAGCAATATTTAAGACTGCTACAGGTGAACCTAGATAATCTACAGCTGCATCTAATGGCAAACTACTGTACCTAACTGCTTTGGTTAGCTTTCAGCTCACAGCAGCATGCACATCATGGGCTCATCATGCTGTGGTTATTCAAGTTTTTGCTAAATGAAAGTGCTGTGATAAAGATACCTCTATCTCAGCTTGTCTCACCACAGCTCATCTGTGACCTACAGTAACAATGGGCCATGTGCACCCAGACCACTTGCACAATGGGTTCTTACTTTTATCTTGGCTCTAGTCTTTGGGAAAGCTGTGTTTAGTTTGGCTATGGTTCAATGCTTGGAAGAATGTTCACCTTTTCCTCCTCTCTCTTTCTCTCCTCCCCTTATGTTTACAATATTTATAATTGTGCTCTCTCCCCTCCCCTTACAGATCGTGTCGAGTTTCAAAGCCACCACTGGTTCCAGGGCTGTGTGCCAGTTAGTGAAGGAGTATGTGGGCCACAGGGATGGGATCTGGGACCTCAGTGTCACC
This sequence comes from Regalecus glesne, assembly GCA_900302585.1. Lineage (NCBI taxonomy): Eukaryota > Metazoa > Chordata > Actinopteri > Lampriformes > Regalecidae > Regalecus > Regalecus glesne. The sequence continues at coordinate 3,696 of OMLC01042636.1, read as the reverse complement.
AGGACACAGCCAACGGTCCTGGGCACTGCTTCTGCAGGTATGCTGGCACACTTGACTGATGAAGGCTCTTAAGTCATTTTTTAAATAACTGCCTTTGCCCTCCATTATAAAACATATATGTTAAATGATGAGACCAAAGGTTTCATTTTGTACTTTGTATGATTAATCACCCATCGGTATTGAGCTGTTAGCTGATGAGCATGTCTGTGTTCAGTTAATTGGTGAGTTGAATGATGAATTCATTCGAAGTTAAACTCTTTTTTTCCCTTCGTAGACCACTCGGCTCTACTGTGGAGTATAGAGACAGGGAAGTGTCTACTGAGATATGCTGGCCATGCGGGATCAGGTAGGGCATCTTTATTACAATGAATGTAACTTTTCCCTAGGTTTCACTGTGATATGAGTCTTATAAAAGGGGACCATGGTAGCTCAGTGGTAGAGAGTGCACAGTGGGAAATGACAAGCCAGACGTCGCGGGTTTGATCCCACCACGGGACATCAGGAGGGGCATCTGGCCTTATGCTCCATCTCCGTCTGTGTCCATCCCACAATGTGGGGACTAACCGCATGATGATAGAAATCAGCATTAACATTTTCCAAGTATACCATGTAGAACTGGAGAAAATCACCAACAGTTATAAATCACAAATATGGGGTTGATATAGTTTGAAACACAAATAGTCAGTTCATATGTAAAAATAAGATCTTTGCATTCTACTTTTGACAGGACCACTTGATGAAGCTTTAATGCATGCCTCATCAGCAAAGATCATATTTTGAATAAATGTTCTCTCACCCACAGTCAACTCCATCAAGTTCCACCCCACAGAGCAGATGGCTCTAACAGGTAAGTGGGTGGGTTTTTTAATGAGTTTTTGTTGTATTTGATTGATTTGTCACCTCATTAGTCATTTTCATGAGCCGTAGGCAATCACCGCTCTCTCCCTTTCTCTCCCCTTGTCTCTTTGTCTCCGTCTCCCCCCTGCTCTGTCTGTCTAGCACTGATGCTAGCAGATCATCACACTTCTCTTCTGATGGATGTGCTGCTGTTATTTGCTCATGCACACAAACGAGCAGCGTCTTTATGACATTATATATTTACACATTGTTTATATGTGCCCATAGCCTCTGGAGATCAGACGGCACACATCTGGCGCTACATGGTACAGCTGCCTGCTCCTCAGCCAGCCCCCGATGTCAGTGTGAGTATCCCTCCCTCCTTTCCCATGCACAGGTCAGTTGACCTGTCAATCGATCCATTCATCAGACACTGACTCATTTATATAACTGCTCAGAAGACGTAGCTATTTGGAAGGATCAGCCCTTCTAAATCCTCTGACCTAAATTCTAAACACACGTACACATTATACACTGAAAGTCTGACCCTTAAAACACCAGGGTTATAAACAACCTATATGTTCTGCCCTTCTGATTGAACTGTGTCCCTTTCTGGGTGCCCACAGGCACTGTAGTGGATTTTTTCACCACTAGGTGGTGTCAGTAGCATATTTTCTAAACGATTCAGTCTTTATCAAACAAAAACATGTCTCTTACAGGCTCCATGTGATGACGACCAGGACTCATCCGACAGAGAGGAGGGGGAGGTGGACGGTGAGGGGCCTTGTGAGGTGCCCACTATCCGACTTGCTACGGCAACACTGAAGAGCCACCAGGGTGTGGTGATTGCGGCTGATTGGTTGGTCGGGGGCAGACAGGTGGTATCGGCTTCCTGGGACCGCGCCGCCAACCTGTATGAGGTGGAGACCTCTGAACTGGTTCACACACTTACTGGTAAGAAACTACACACACATCGTCATAGTGGGACAGGCATATATTGACATACCTGAGTTAGTTTGTTGTTATTGTTGTTCAGAAACACATTTACATATACGGTTTGCACATCCGAGGCTGCAGTTGATCTGCCAATACTCTCCATGAGTATGGATGCTCAGATTGATTGTGTTCGTAGGCCATGACCAGGAGCTGACCCACTGCTGCACCCACCCCACTCAGCGGCTGGTGGTGACATCATCCAGAGACACCACTTTCCGACTGTGGGACTTCCGAGATCCCTCCATCCACTCGGTCAATGTCTTCCAGGGGCACACTGAGTAAGTCTGACACACAGGTACACACACAGACAAAGCAGTGATGCTTCTTTTCCCTGGTGATGCTGACATTTTTAGCTAGGGCTGTACGATATGTTAAAACAATCACAATGCGATTATTGTGACAGATATCACGATTCTGATATGATTCAGGTTCAGTGGGAATGATTATTTTTGCATCAGAATTTTCATTCTCACAAAAAAAGCCTCCCTCAGTAAAATCATGATGAAGATCCCATTTGATGGGGTCCAACCAAAGAAACGTGTTCTCACAGCTGGAGAAGAAGACGTGTAGGTCAGGGCATCTCTGCAGCACGACAGTGTGATGATGTTTTGTCACAAGTTTTACCTTTACCTAGGATTTTGATATTGCACTTGGCTGTATTAGGATTTCAAAAACATGTGTTGCAATAAGAGACAATGGAATAATGGATACTATTTGGTGCATACTAGCTTCCTCCACATGGTGGTGCTGTAACACATTTTGTTGGTTTGGTTCAACTCCCATCCTTCTGTAAATCTCTCCAGCACTGTTTTTCCCCCCCGTTCATCCTCTACACAGTGTCACATTAATCCCCAGTCCCGGTTGCTCTAAAGCCAAACCTTCCACTATTCTCTCATTCATTATTGGATGCTCCTTCACCCTTCCTTGCTTTTCTCTCTCCCTCTCTCCCATTTACCCGTCCGTTTCTGCATTAATCCCCCACTCTGTGTAATTTGGTACTTCACTTGTTGTTAAGGCTCAATTGGAGTCGCTCAGTTTAAACCGACGACTGCCAGCCTTGTCTGTGGATTTCAGGGGTAGCGCTCTCTTAAAGGCAGAGGAGACGTGTGTTTCTTTTTATTTCCGTGCATGTCTGTGCTCATGCCCGTGAGTGTCTGCGTGGTGTGCCGGCCTGCTGGTGCTGCCTGGCAGCCTTTGATTGCGAGTAGGGGGGATTACGTATAGCGCTCATTATGTGCAACCCCAACATGTATAATTCCTACAGATCCCACTCTAATTCTCTGCCATAGACAATCAGCGTAATGAGATTAAGCAGTGTGGGCTCAAAGTGAGCGACAGCCTTCCCTTCTCCGATTCATCCCGCTTGGATATCGATACCTGTTAAAACACCAACTGTTTCTTGGCTTTGTCGGTGTTCCCGGATCACCTACATCCACTGCTTGCAAATGGAAGGACACCAGGGAACTCCTCAGCCATGCATCACTAAGACAAAGGGAAGGGGAAAAATAAGCTCCTTTTCTCCTGCTGTGTTTCAGTCCTGCCTTTTGGACTTAATAACTTACCTAATTTGAATGTTAAGCTGAAAATATGAATTGGGCGGTATTTGATTTCATTGAGTGACCAGGTACTGTGTTAATCCTTGGGTATATTTTAATACACTGGGCACATTTTTACAAACACTTTAATGAGTTGATGCAATGGCTGAGGAGAGGCAAGAGGGAAGGAATGGCGACACACACATTAAAATAATTAGATGACTAAAACTTGAGAAAGCACTTATTATTACTATTATTATTATTATTATTATTATTACTGTTATTATTATTAGGGGCAGCATAGCTTAGGATGTAGGGTGATTATCTA